>CM067072.1:33189732-33454732 GCA_033980235.1 Diadema setosum
CAGGCAGTATATGAGTATACCGCTAGTAGCAGAGCTTAAAAATTGCTAATCCGATGGCAAATCAAAGAATCTCACAAGTTCAGGTGGATGGCTATCAAAGCGGTTCCCTCAGGGTTTCCCCCTCTTTCTCTCTCTCTCTTTCTCTCTCTCCTCTATGAAGATATGACACAGGTACCTGCTATTTTGAACACATGGCAATCCCTTTCCGTGTGTGATGACTGGGAGGCGGTGATTGCACCAAGCCAAAAAACATGTGATTTTTCACCGAAGCCAACACTGTTTGGTTGACCCCACATAAAGCGAGGTAGGGAGAAAACCCCAACGAGGAGAATGGAGAAGCTCTGCCTTCATGCATGGAGAACATACACAAGTTAATCACACCCCTCACATGCACACTTACAAGCACTGAGGGAATACACACAGACACACACATAAACAAATATGAAATATATGCACACACACACACTCAGGTACACGCACGTACATTAGCACATGAGTAGCTATTGGACTGTTCTATTTGTTAATGGGGAGGATCTAAAGCGCATTTACTCCGAGTGCAAGTGCAGTTAACAGGTAGCTCACTATTTCCTGACCAGACACAATTACTACCTACGGTCACCACGAACCCTGTCATTTCTCACACTGGATCTGCGGGGTATCCCTGCTGAAGAGAACAATTTATGGTATGGTAACATTTCTTGCACCCTTCCAACTTCACGGCATCACCGCAGTTGGCTTAGTGGGAGATTAATTAATCTGTGGCATTAGGTCATATATCTGAGAGTTCGTCTGCCAACCTTTTGCCCCTACAGAAAATTCCTCCAGTTGATCACATACCATGACAAAGGACAGGTGCTAGAATGACCGAATGGTCACCTATACTTACATTGCAGTCATCTAGATTCTTACATCACTGATATGGTCAATACCACATGCATACTTCACAATATGTTTGTTTTTAACCAAAAATCTTTCTTTCATGGTCATATAATAATTATCTATATGATATCATTTCAAACATGATATACAACAATATATAATTTCTATGAATAAAGAATGTTGCACGGAATCAATGTGATCACAGAAATGATATCAGCTACAAAGTAAATAAGTATATTTTCTGCCCCCCCCCCCCCTCTTCAATCAAAATATAATTTATGTCTCTCAAGGTTGGTTTTCCACATAATCATCCTCATATGACACCATGTAGAATACAATGGAGAATTATATTCACAAGTATCTATGAATCAGTACTGTTATAAGGACTAAAATTCATAAAAGTATTCAACAACCAGAATGCTAATGCCCATTCAATGTTTCTTATAAGGATTATAAGGAGATTCACCGGAGAGAAGTTTGCTTTAAATGATATCTGTCATGTAAGAATGGCCAATCAAAAAAGCTACAGCAAATACCAAATAAGTTAAAAAGTCATGATGCAGTCATAAGTTATTGAACTTAAAAGTTATCAAACATATGATTGTTAAAGTTGTTGTTTAGAAAAAAAAAGTTACAAAATAGTAATGGCGGTCAAATGACTATATTGTATTTCTTTATAAATCAACTTCAATTAATTCTGATTTGTTAAAGAGCAATATCTAATAAATGCAATTTCTTTTCATCATATGTGGAAGAACTGGCTTCTTCTATCCTAAATGGTGTGCACACAACAAGCATAAATACCTAGATCTCAAATTCCAAAGAGATCTCTTTTTTTTTTTTTTTCCTTCATTCTGAAAATAACATAAAATTGGTGATATTTCATGGATAGCCCAACTGAGGAGTAAAACAGAGGTGACCTAATAGACATGTGACTGCGGTAGACATTTTGAGATAAGCTGATGACGTCAAGTCAGTTGACTTCCTGCAATTTACCTTGTTTTATCTGTCCCTGCAGTTGTCAAATCTCCCTCAGGCTCAAAGAATCACAAAGAAATTGTCCCTGTCCCAGATTGGTTATCATCACAACAATACCCTTCTTCATGGTATTTTTTTTTAAATTCAAATGCAGTACAAACTAGACTGATATCACCATTTTCTTGGTAATATACATACATATATTAGGAATATACATTTATAGATTCAGAGCATGACAGAGAGAGGTTAAAAGGGGACATTCAGCCGCTACACATGTAATGTACTGAGAGGACGGCTACAGGAACGGGGGCTTGCATTCAATCAATTAATTTGCACACATTAGGTCATGCTGCCCAAATCTATCGGCTTCCCTTTGTGACATCACAAAGCCCGGGCATGCGCATGCATATAAAGCATAGGCCATGTTTCACTTTAGCATACAACTGCACAGGGATGTTGAATTGATTGACCCAGCTTGCCTGATTAAAACCTGCTCCTGCTGTAAGAATCACCAATGCACAGGGAAGGACTATATCTCCTCAAATATTCATTCATTTTTCTTCGGATCTACAAATTCAATTAACCTCTTTTATTAGATGAATGCCTATGACCGGAAATCACATGAATGGAACACAAACTGCCCATGTTTCATGGTTAATCTAATCACAATGAAAAGGAAGTCACTAACAACTAGCATATAATTCCTTACTTCTAAATCAATTTAAAGGGATTGGTCTTGAGGTTTCCAACATTTTTTTATGATGAATTTGTGAGATAATGGGAAACCTCCCATGAAATATGAAAGAGCATATAATTCTAAGAGGAATTCAAGGTTTATTTGATGAAAATCAGTTTTGAAATGGCTGAGGTATCAAAAAAGCGATCCTAATAAAAGGTGGGACCCACCTTTTTATTAAAGTCCCTTTGTTTTACTTTGTTTTTGGATATCTCAGCCATTTTAAAATGGATTTTCATTAAATAAACATTGAATTTCTCTTAAAATTGTATGCTTTTTAAATTTTCATAAAGTGGTTTTTAAGTATCAAGAAGTTACATGCTTAATTCTCAACTCAACCAATACTAAACTATCCCTTTAACCCGTTGAGGATGAGTTGCGAGTATACTCAGGCAAGTGGCGTGGGAAATGCGTGTTGTACCAAAATCAAACCATCCTCAACAGGTTAATGCACCTTACCTACAGGGTATAACTCCCATCATAAAGGGGAAAGTTGTTTAAATCAAGGCATTGTTTTGAGATAAAGCTGACAATCATATATCTGTTATTCAGTACCACAGAAAAAAAAAATATTCAAATACATGTTTTTGTTGTTGTTATTGTTTGTTTGTTTGGTTGGTTTTTTTTTTTTGGTTTTTTTTTTGTTGGTTTTTTTTTTTTGGGGGGGGGGTTCCTCTCTTTGGGCACAATAAAGAAAGCAATAACAAATTAAAACTGAATTTCTGTGGAAATATCAGTTGTCATACTTTTGCTTTAGAAGACCTGAAAAATATTCAGCAATACCATGGGATAACTTACGTCAGGACAGAGTTTTATAATTCATCACTTCCCAAATTAGCTTTTAGGCCTTCGTGTCATCTACTAACTCATCCATAGCTCAATGCTATTGATCATTACCAAGGTTAATTGTCACAAGTCACTTGACTCATTAAAAAAAAAATGATAATAATAATAATGCAATGTGTATCAGCTGTGTACTTTACATGTTCATGATTACTCTCATTCCAAAACAATTTCAAAAAGGACTTTTTACATGTGAAGCAGACTAAACCAATGTCATTACAATGTACATCACTCGATGTGTTAACTCTTTATGTGCCATGGTGGAAACCCCCTGTGTGCCACATTATTCTGAGACACCAACGTTGTCATGCTTTGAGAAAACATTCTGTTTCTCAAATCTGTGTAACCTTTATAGATTTCTGTTGACGTGTAAACGAAGTGATCAAAGAAGAAAATGCCAAGCTTTGCTTCGATGTAAATTGTGACAAATCTATGACTGCTTTTATCTTAAATGCCAAGTATGGGATCTACATTACTGTAAAAGTATGACTACTGCACACAAAACAGTAGTTACGTTCAGACGGGAGCCCTTAACCTCGAAGTTAGGAAACTTTGAGGTTAGAGCTTGTAGTTAGGGACCGTGAAGACGCACTCGTAGTTAGCAAACCTCGAGGTTTGCTCGATGTTTCGAGCCACGAGAAATCTTATGATTAGCGCTTTAACCACGAGCCGCGGGGGGTCACCACTCGTAGTTAAGCACCGTGTGGACACAAAAAACAATGAACTCGAAGTTAAGAGTGACCTCGCCGTAAACTCCAGCCCCCACAATTTCCCTCTGCTTCCGGGTCAACCTCCCAAACGTACACCACAAATACACTACACGTGAAAAACATATGACGCACGACACAACAACACCATCTTTTCTTCCCATGCGCTTGATCTCTGAAACTGAACACGTCGAAATTGCTACTGCATTCTATATTCTTCTCCGACGCTAAAAAAATGTTTTCGACAAATATCTTCATAAAGGCATAAAGTCATCAGTGCAGTGCTATCTCTGCATACCATGACAGAGAACAAGAGTACCTGTAAGCGAGTCCGACAGGGTTGGACTAAAGAATAAATAGACGTCTTGTTAGCAGTGTGGGCTGAAACTGAACACGTCGAACTCGCTACTGCATTCTATATTCTTCTCCGACGCTAAAAAAATGTTTTCGACAAATATCTTCATAAAGGCATAAAGTCATCAGTGCAGTGCTATCTCTGCATACCATGACAGAGAACAAGAGTACCTGTAAGCGAGTCCGACAGGGTTGGACTAAAGAATAAACAGACGTCTTGTTAGCAGTGTGGGCTGAAACTTCCGGTTTTGTGGTTTTAACATCGAGTGGGACCCACTCGTAGTTACGGGGGGGGGGGGGGGGGGGGGCAGAAGCTTTACCTCGAGGTTTCGTAACCTCAAGGTTGAGATTCGTCGTGTGGACACACGTCGTAGTTAGGGGGCAAGAGCTAAACCTCGAGGTTTCCTAACCTCGAGGTTAGGGCCTGCCGTCTGAACGTAACTATTGACAGAAACTTCAGGAGAGAACACCGCTTGATAGTCAATCGCCACATAAAATGCAAGCTATATGTGAGAGGAATGAAACTGTGAGAAACGCTGTCATGATTGTACTGTGGCATTTAGCGATTTATCAATCGGTTTGGGCGGTTTGTGCGTTTGAGCGGAATATGCGAAGTTGGCACGGCGTCGACAGAGTCGGACGTGCGAACGTGGCACATAAAGAGTTAAAGGCAATACCAATAAGAATTCTGACGTTCATCATATAAGCTGTCAATTTCACTAATGAGGAGTGAAAAAGTAGCAATTATTCCTGTCAGTAAATTACTACCCCTGAAAGAATTATTCCAAAAAATCTGCAAGTGTGAGTTCCACAGAAGGAAAATTAGCAGATCTGGTGCTTTTCCATGGCTGTGAGATTAGAATTAGAATGATGACAGTGACCGACAATTTGGTCTCATGTGGATGTGCCTGTCCCTATCTGTCACTGAAGATAACAGATCATGTTTTAGAAGAGATTAAAGGGATGATATAGTTTTGGTTGAGATGGGAATTCAGGTTTTAACTTTTTACAAGATAATTAGAAACTTGTTACATGAAATATCAAAGAGCATTCAATGCTAAGAGGAATTTAAAGTTTATTTGACTAAAATTGGTTTTGAAATGGCTGAGGTATACTGTAAAACGAGGAATATTCGCATGCATTTTAATTTCACGATTTTCACGCAGCGGCAAAATTTGCGAAATTAAAATGCACGCGAAAGTTCTTGCCTACACAATATGCATTGGATGCCAGGGGCAATTCGCGAAAATTTCATGCCGAGAGAAAGGCCGTCAGCTCCAATTCGCGAAATTTTGTGCCGCGAATATATCGTGTTTTACAGTATCCAAACACAAAGAGGTCCTAATTAAAGGTGGGTCTCACCTTTTATTAAGACCACTTTAACTTTTTTTTTTTAATATAACGTCTCAGCCATTTCAACACCGATTTTCATCAAATAAACTTTGGATTCCTCTTAGAACTGCATGCTCTTTCATGTTTCATATGTGTTTCCTGCTTATCTTGTAAAAAGTTAAAATCTGAATTCCCAATCTCAACCAAAACTATACCATCCCTTTAATATAAAGCAAGGGTAAACCTGGATGTGGGCTTTCAAACTTCAAGGCACAACAACAGCCATGTTGATCAATCAATCTCCTGGCACAGTTATCCTCTTCTTGACTCAGTGTTTGTTTGTGTGCCACATTTTTGTTTAAAATGTTTAAAAAACATTTCCACTTCCTCTACTCAATATTGGCCTATTAACCCATTTCAAATGCAGCGATAGTATGCTTCATGTACACATACTTCTTTATCCTACATTGTTTAGGTCTTTCTTTTTAGAAACTGAAATTGCCAAGTTATTATTGGAGCAACTTTTACGATAACTTTTGAAATACTTTTGGAGGAGTTCTACATTTCCACGAATAACTGCAATAGAACATATTATGTATCTGTTTATTTGGGTTTTTCACAGATACAGTAATTTCATTACAGAATGCATGAACACACCGTTACTAATAAGTGTACACTTTAATGAACATATTCACTGACCGGCGTCATTTGTGGTTTTTGTACGTATCCAGTGGGCAGCAAATGAATTGGGTTACCCATGAATCCCACAGCTACCAGGTATTTTAATGATTATGAAATACAAACCACATGAGAAGCAACACCATGGAGCACATACAGTGGACCTTTAATATTCTGTCTTGGATTCATATGTTGAATTGCAGTATTGGGAAATTGTTGGCCATTTGCTCTAATTTGGCAGTCATTGTTGAGACAAGGTTTGGGATGTACACAGGCTCTCAGTATCTTGAGAGTTATGATTTTATTCAGTTTCCATAAAATAACAAGAATGCTTACACTTGTACTTCAAGAGCAAAATGCATCATCCAACTCATTTATGATTCTGTCTTACATCACTCTGAACATGGCAATGACTTACTAGCATATTTAGAGAAAACTTCAAAAATGATACACGACACTTCGTCTTCATGCTGTTACACTTGAAGAGTTTGTTTGCAAAATCCGATAAGTCCATTTTTGAAGATTTTGAAGTACGGTCTCTGTCACAAAGTACAAAATAATACCTTTTAAATGATATATTGGTCACTATATATAAAGGTACATTTTTGAAGTTATGGTCAAAAGAAGCAAAAAAATTCTTATTATTTTCTTTATTTTTCTTGACCTTTAATGGCAAATATCTCCATTTGACAAATATGGACTTATCGGTTTTTGCAAACAAACTCTTCACTTTTTGCCATATTGTACTTCAAGGTTTCAGCCACAACTTTCCCAGTAAGATTTGCAATTTTAACTTGAAATACAGCTTACTCTAAGCATATGAAAACCAGGGTTACTACCTTGATTGAGATACACATGCCATGCACACAGAACTCTGTTTTGCAGCGTGAGAAGAAGAAGAAGAAAAAAAGAGCCGATTAATGCCATACTTCCTACAGGGCACTTCGTACGTCATATCCTACATAAAAGGAAACTTCCAGAAAACCTGCATATGTCTGAGATTCACCATCTTTGCTTGTAACAACCTTGTTTACTGAGCATTACTAGCTGGGCAGCTGACACCAAAGATTACACTGTGATCATTGCAACAGATTTGAAAGCCCCTGCTGTTATGGGAAGTGCATTGAACCCACGATGTTTCTGGTATAACAATATTAATGATATTCATATCTTCTTCTCCATTATAAACTATTAATCTAAAAGTCAAAAATAAGAAAATAAAGCAGAGGGAGCTTCAAACTTGAAAGTGAAAATATGTATGTGCCATGAAACAAGGTACACAATTATTCCTCCCTCATTTGTTGTAAAGACTTGCACTAATTGCTGTTCAACAGCAAAATCTTTTCAACTTAAGCTGATCAGGTGCCCATTTCATAAAGGGATTTACAATACAAGATTGGAAGTTGTTATAACTGTGGTTACCATTGTAATGACTTCAATACTGAATTATCTGATTGGATGCTACATGGTTCCTGCCATAGAAATTGCAACTACAGCTGTATAATTGTTGTAAAGACCTTTACATTGTGAAATCGATTTGGTCTCAATGCTCTCATGAATGGAAAATATTGCTGTTACATCCAAATATCCCATTCATATCATGGGCAATGGGCTAGGCAGTGACATTAGCACCCATTGTGTATAAATGCATAGTTGAAAGTACTGCACAGACATATAGTCTTTCAAATTTGAAATGACACCTTGTCCGAAGTATATGCAGTATCACAAGACCCAAGGAGGGATCATCAATTTCAGAAATGAAGTTGTGATTTAATGAACCCTTTTAAACCACAAGTATCATGAACTGCCAATGTCTTTTGGTTAGATCAGATTTTTGTTACTAAGGACAGAGTTAATACGTTTGGAAGACTTTTTCTATAGAGCATCCTGAGAAATCACTTATATATCATTTTAACAGCTTACAATTGTATGTTGCCATTTTTCATCCTCATACTTGAGAGACACTTTTATGTATGATGTCATGTGCATTTTAATCTAATTCACTGGGCAGATGGAATTTTGTGAAATTCAAGACTGACTGTGTACAAGGAGTGCTGCCATGGTCAAAAAGATTTGCTCTGTGCTGTGCAATTCTCCCGCGACTGAAGCGCGCATTCTCGCTGCCGTAATCAATTATGACAATTTGAGACTCGCAAGACGGGGCTGCATCGGCCTTCGTCTTCCGCCCTCACTGCCGACTCCAGGGGTCACGGGAGAGTCATGAGTGACGAACGAACGCGGTCCCCAACTCTGCCTGATCTCCGCCTCCTCTTCCCTGCCTTTACTGAAAGTTCTACAGGTGTTGCCTGGGATTTAAAGGTACTGACTCCTCTTTCTTCTTGGTGGAAAAAAACAAAACCTCTTAATCTCCCAAATTTCCTCCTGATGGTTGCAGAAATAACAACCATCCGAGGACTACACACAAAAATAGTAATAACAACCGCAAACTGCCGGCCGATTTATTGATGACAAGCAAAGACCTTGCTGTTCTTTCCAATTTCTGCTTTGCCTACAATGAGATCCCAATTATTGATTTTGGATGAACTAGCTGATTTATTATTCATTAAGCAAATCCCTGAAATTTCAAATTTATCAAATATTTCTGCAGACTGCAAAAAAAAAAAAAAGGAAACTAGATTCTGATAAATGAGTACCATAGTAAAGGGAAGCAGGGGATAAAATGAATAAGTTACATCTTGCATATTACCTCAACTAAAACACACACAAATACACACACATACACATTCCTACATGAAAGTAAACAAACAATAAACACTGTCAAATAACAGACCAATTGAAAGAATTCTTGAGATCATCCTCCTCCCCCTCCCCCCTTTCCTCTTATGATTGGGATCTTGAGGCAAACTTTATCTCCATTTTTTCAATTTTAGAATCATAACACATGGTATTGAATATTTTGCGATTAAAAGGTATTTGTCACAATGGTAATGGGAGTTTTAAAAGCTACAACTGTAGTGCAATGCTATTTCGAACCTGTCAATTTAGGCACTTATGCAGCATGTATAACGACTTGGTAGAATGGCCAATTAACATCAATTCAAAGACACATAGGCCTATACTATTTACAAGCTCAACAAGAATTGATATGAATATTCATATCAGGCACACACTAAACGAATGTTATAGAATTAAACACGCACACAATCGTCAGTGAGATGCCAACCTTTAAAAATGACAACTGCTGTTGTCACTAACCAAAGTGCTTCTATCAAAGTATCAAAGGAAGAGACAAAAGTGTTTTCAGGCTGGCAGTAATTAAGTGTGACAGTAAAGACTCTCCAAAGTTGTTCATGTCACAAACACAGGTCATTGTTATGCAGCCAGTGGTTGTCTTATGTCTGTTACTGAACACCAGTCACTCTATGTAATTCACCAAGTCTTACGTCTTGTGGTCGTTGCCCGGGCAACCGTGGTCAAAAGTTGCCTCACGGGTAGCACATCTTGCGAACTTGAAGCAGCTTTCACGTTGCCGAGTTTCATCTACAGTACCATTGTATGGGCGCAGACTCTGTATCTTCAGTGCTGTGTTAACAGCTAGGAGCACTCCCCCCCCCCCCCCCCATATCATATCATATATTATCATTTCATCTTCTTGAGCAGATTTTGTAAAGTTTTGTTTGTTTGTTTGTTTGTTGGTTGGTTGGTTGGTTTTTAATAGTTGTTGTTCTTTTTTTTTTTTTTACTGCACATGGATTTACAGGCAGAGTCAGTCTTTGCAAATTGTGCAAACTTGCCATGAAAGGTATACTTAGAATGTATTTTTCATTATCATGTTGATCTCTCATTTATTTGCTACATGTATATGTTCATGTATTCATTCTCAGGAGTAGGGGTTTTTAAGATACATTGCCTTTATACTGCTTGTGTTATTCAACTCCAGATTGCCAGGGATTGTCTCTTCAATGAGTTCACTGATATGCTGTTCATCATAAAGGTATTGCCTACCATTGGAAGGAGTGATTTTGATAATGTTCAAGTTATCTTTCTGGAAGCACATTTGATGTATCCATGTGAAGGTCAGTTGTATCACAAAATATCCTGCCATATAAAAATTTTGCAATAAAGTCTAAAATATGAGGAGATCTCACTATTTTTTTCAGTAAACCCTAACTGTAGATGGTTTATTCTAGAAAAGAATTTTGTTATAACTATTGTTCACATTCTGTACAGTATATTTAACAATACTTAATATAGATTATACTGATTGATATTTTTACATTGGTTGTTACTATCCCAGACTGACATTTTAGAACTATTTGAGCATTAAAGATGGGTTTTTGTTTCATATCTGCAAATGGTAAATAATGCCTTTAATATTAGTATAATAATGATAATAGTTAATATTTTATATATGTTCTAATGCAACAAATGAAACTTCAGTTGAAACAAAATTAACTGAATTCAATCCATAATTATGTAGTACAAGAAATGCTTAGTTACATTTTGACACATACATGTGTGAATTGCCTGCAATTGATACACTGATTTGAACTTGTAATTTTTGTACTCTCTACAGATCTGTACAAAATTGTGCCTTCAATGCTGCTGTGCTTAATTAATGAGCAGGCCAAAGATCAAATTCCAGGCATTCATAAAGAGTCATACCAGCAATCAATGAGACAATAAAACAATAAATCTAGACAATAGTCACCTTCCAAAATTACTTGGTAAACTATTCCATCTATGACAATGATTCAGTGTAAAGGCCCACTTTGCAAACAATCTGAATGCAGTTCAAACAGAGTGATGTAAAGGGTAAAGAACATGAGACAAAAAGCACTTCTCAGTAAAGATATCATCACAACATGCATAGAGAACATTGGACTTCGATTGAAGAATGCTGCATGTTAACAACTGGTATGATATCTTATATTTCAGACAATATACACATTAGCTCGTCAAAATTATATCACTTCTTTATCTTTGCAATACACATTCCAAGTCACCTATTGCCCTCCTACTGTTAAAGGAAGTGAGGAGATACTTTTAATTTTATGCCTTTCTGCAACATTATTTTCATTATTGAGCAGAAGCACATTGACTCCAAGCGAGATTCTCATTACAGAAGTGAGGATAATTATATAAATGATTGGATGGCTTTTAAAAACATTCTTTTCTGTAAATTTCATCATATATTCAGGCATGATTCTGCACACAGAAGTGAGGCCATATAAATAATTTGGTTGTTTTCAGAAACTTTGTTTTCCATAAGGCGCGACGGACATCCACTCGTTGGTATTCCAGAATGCGTCCGGCATGCACGCATTCTCTACTTCATTCCCGCACCCACGCATTCTACCTGCACTGAGAATGCCCTATTGTTTAACCTCGCAGTCTTGTATTCCGTCGCATTCCGAGAATGGGGATTATAAAATCCTCTATTCAAGGCATTCCGAACGCATCCGAGAATGCAGACAGCTTAACACTGAAACCATACTTTCTAGCGGCTTTGATCTTGCGCACGCGTCTCAGACCCCTATTGTCTGAGTGTAACCATTGATGAAGCGAGTATTTCTTCAGTACACACTCCATCAGCACGATTTGCGCTCTTTCCGGCTTTTTGCAACGCATGCTGTTCTGGACAAGCTCACCTTTTATGGAAGCAAGGAGGGCGTCAAGGACATGACACGCAGCGGAGGAATTAGAATTGCTACACGATGTAAATAATTACGTAAATAATTACGTCGTGTCGTCATTCAAATTACAACACGACGGAATTATTTGCGTCGTTAGAAATTCGAATTACTACACGACGCAGTTTTGAATAACTGTTTAACGACTTACCGTCCCGATATCAAATGTAATAGTCCCATAGTAGCGATTCGAATTATAAAAGTAAGAGCCCGTTGCAATCGTGCTGGTCACGATGATGGGAAAATGCCGCGCTGTGTGTGGTTGCGCAATTTGCGCCGATGTGCAGTTTTACGTGCCATGCGTGTGCTCCTGCCTATTCAGAGGTTCGACAGTTTTCGATAGATCGAATGCGCCGTAACTGAGCTGAATGGCTTGTTTACGGCAAACATGCAGTTTACGTTCGATATGAAGAAATCATTACGTATTTCACGAGGAAAAACACACGAAACAAAAACACCCATGAACGAATGTTGATAGCCAAAACTTTGAAAAGTAATAAGCAGTTTTGATTAGCGTGGACTGTATTAATAAATCGTAATAATTTAGCTGTCCAACCAGGTGATGACGGTATCTCATTGGACCTACTCGTAGTGAAATAACAGTCTGGGCATACGTGACCTTTTAAGTATTTCTGTGATTGCATTTTTAATTATACTTATTAATCAATCCTTTTGTATTGTTCAGGGAATATAAGATATTCGATCAAGTATACTTTATTCGACTGTTTGATGTTTCCTACTATGCGCCAAAAGAAAGGCTATAGAATCACGATATCTTGGGAATTATTCCTTTAATTCAACTACTGAGCTGATTCTTCGATCGATATTTCCAGGATACTTACACGCTGTTTATTCCAGTGCGCGCATTCTTTCGTCTGGCACGCACCTGGGTGTGGCACCTGCTTTTGTGGAAATTTCCACAAGGGGAGAGGGGTGGGGTGCCAAGTTTCTTCGAGCCGAAGAGACTGCGTGTAACACAATCTCTTCGTTTTAATTTATCGTCATTCATGCTTTCCCCCTTATTCTTTGTTGATATTGGTAGCAATGATTTAGGAGTCAAAATGAGTGAGATCAATAGAAATGCATGCAAATGAAATAAAGTTTTAGAGTGAGAAAGGACGAAAATATCGTTGCATCGATATCCCAGCCGGGTATAGAATGATAACATTGCACATGCGGTGTGCGTTTGCTATTTTTACTCATTTTTATGATGACATTGCACATGCGATGTGCGCTTGCCGGTTTTTTTTTTTTGTTGTTTTTTTGTTTTTTTTTTAACGCAGTTTTTTTTTTCTGAGTCGTTGTGGCGTAATTTCAATTACTTGTACAGCACGACGCATGTAATTGGGTTGTATTGTAAATAAGTAATACACGACGCAGTTCCGAACACAGTGTTAATATTTGCGTCACGCACAACTATTAATTTGAATTACGACACGGCTAAATATTTACCTAATTTCCTTCTCTTTTTTTTTTCGTGATGACAACCCTAGTGTTATGAATACATTGTAATTAAATGAAGACTGTCACGAATTCTTTATCACGAGGAAATAACCTCTGTTCGTCGTCATGACTTTTTGCAATGTACTGTAATGAAATATTTCCGCATTAGTTACTTTTAAGGATGTAGTATATGAACTCTCTCTCTCTCTCTATATATATATATATATTTCTGTGTTAATATATATCTGTATATGTATATATATATATATATATATATATATATAGTTGTCATAGTATTCATATTTTATCAATGCTTGCGACAATGTCTTTCTTCTGTGAGATAGATATACCTTTTACCACTCGTAATATTGTCCATTTTTTTTTTTTGTCTTATCCATGCATGTTGCCGCAAATTTTCCCCGCGAAAAGTAAAGTTCGTTTTTCATTTCGAAGTTACTGGGCTGGATATATTTAAGAATATTTTTTTTTCCAATCACACACGCACACACCTCACGCACGCACAAACAAAACATGTCTAATAATTTATACTTATTGCCCTGAGAATGATGTCATATTTTTGTGTATTTGTTGTGAGTGAGATGTTGTCTTGGTGTATGAAATATCGGTATCACACTCATGCATCTATCTATCACACGTTCATTGTCACGGTGGATTCACTCTTTCAAAATAAGGGAAGTTGTATCTTAACAAATAAAAAAATGAGACGAGACAAGTGTATACATTCGGGGAGATGTAGATTTATTTGGATAAACACAGATATGTATACCAGATCTCCGACATCATAAACATATATAATGCAGCATAATAGCAGCGGCTGTGAACCTTCAACGGGCTATCTCGTCGATAACGAAGTGGGATTAACGCCTGTGGACCTTCAGTCGATGATCGTTGACATCCTTCTTACTGCTGAAGACGTATCGGCATCCGTCCCGGGGGCATCGACCAAGCCCCTTCTCCTGGAACAGGGGCATGTGCTGGCAGGGTGGGACGCTGGGCGCTTGAAGGGCTTCCGCGAAGGTGATGAAGTGTCCCGGTGTTGCTGTCGACGGCGATGGTGAAGGAAACTCCCTGAAGATGCGAAGTTCGTCGGCGCTCAGTGAAGGAGGGTGGTCTTGGCAGTGGTCGCAGGTCGCAGTGTCGCACTTCGCGAAGATGATGCATCCGATCCGTCTGTCCATGTGCTGGTGGATGAAGGCGTATTCCTCGTCGATGGTGCTCCCTCGTAGAGTCCTGGCCGATCCCCCGATAGTTGTCTTGACGTAGTCGTAGTCCGCTCCGTAAGGCTGCTGCTCTGCTCCGCTGGGCTCCGCGACGACTCTCACCCGATGGCCTGAGAAGGTGAGGTGCCTCCAGTGAATGTCTCTGACGTCCCTCATTGCTGCGTCGAAGATGGCGTGCTCCTTCTGCGTCTTCTCCTGTTGGGTGATCCTCTGGCGACATGGGGGTTGATCCTCTCCTGGTAAGCTGGACGGCAAGTAGACGCTGGTCAAGGCCTTGGTGCAGGGGGCCCAGAGATGCTCCACGGGGTTCATCGCAGAATCACCGGGGCAGTACGCCGAAACCACCATAGCGTCCAGGCACGCGTCTCGAAAGAACCGGCCGTAGTGGAAGGCGTTCACAGCGTGGTTGGAATTGAAGTCGGGTCCACCGTCGACGATGAGGAACAGTGCTGACGCTCCGTTGCGGACCCTCGTAGGAACGTCCAAGTGCCGTGTGAGGTCGTTGAGGTGCGCAGCGATGTTGGAAGCTGAGTGGGGGCTACGCAGAACGACTGTAGCGCGATCCTTCTGTAGAGGCCTGCAATCGGAGGAAGATACAAGAAATACGCATTCCAAGTATACATCAAAAAGTATTTAACAGCGTTTCATTTGATAGCGTTCATAAAGTCATATCTCCCTGCTTTGACTATGGACATAACAATAGATTTTATAAACATGGTATCGTAACAAAACGATAAGCATACTTCACAAATATTTGATTAGCTTTATTTTTACATACACATGCATGTATCAAGAGTAATAACACGAATACTTTTTTTTTTCAGGCATTGCCGCGTTGTATCTGTAATAATAATAAGCATACTTCACAAATATTTGATTAGCTTTATATTTACATACACATGCATGTATCAAGAGTAATAACACGAATACTTTTTTTTTTCAGGCATTGCCGCGTTGTATCTGTAATAATCCGCATCCCTAATTTGTTAACCATAAATATCAGTGACATGACTTACATATACTTCTCTCTTCCATGCTGGTCAACGGTTGAACCCGAGGTGGCCCGGAGTTCCAAGTAGCCGCTCGGCGTCAGCAGGTAACCAGGGGTGGGGAAGTCGTGGTCAAAGTACGTCGGACTGTCGTCGATCGGGAAGATCCTATTGATGTTGATTCGCCTGTCGACAGCTGGTGTGGTGTCGCCAACCTTGATCTTATTCTTGTTGTCGGCAGAGTAGATGAGTGCACGCTCCCCGAGCCTCGCCGCCATGCTCCACACGTACTTCATCCGCGCAAAGTAGAAGTGGCTGTTCGGGTTCTCTGGGCGCGCCGAGTTGTCCTTGGCTGGGACTTTGGCTTCGATGACGGAGAATACCTCTTCGCAGCTCGATTGCCTCTGTTTGGTGGAACCATGAGTCGAGCTATGGTCCGATTATCTGCACGAGAAAAGGAAATGAGAAAGAGAGAGAGAAAAAAAAAATTAGAATTGCATACAAAACATGGCAAATTATGTCTGATACTATACATCTGTATTACACCATGCAGGTCTTGAAAAGGGAAATAGGAAAGAAAACATTTCATTTGTATGGAAATCTCAGCGTGGTTAAGAATGAATTTGTTATATCCGTTGCAATTGTATAGTTATGACAGCAACAGGAATGGGTATTATATTTACCAAGCACGGGGTATGACTCTCTCAGGCCAGGGACAGTAGTCAGCAGATGGTCCTTAAGTTGTGGGATAGTCGTGCCGCAGGTACCAACTTCTTCTTGTCGCCGACGATGAGCGCGAAAGCCGTTGGCCTGGATGAAATCTCTCGCTGCAGGAATGACTTCGGGAAACTTCTCATGTAGCACTTGGCGTCCTGGTTTGTTCTGCTTGGCCGTATGTTGTTGACGCGGTCTTCGCCTCTTGGGACTTTCGTCGAGCCAGCTGGGAACACTCATGATCGTTGATGGAAGGTAATACTGTGGTCTCGAAGTAGGGAAGCGTGTTGATAGTCAGAACTCTGAATGAAGAATGACAGCTTTTCTGGCCACTTTCCTCCCTTTAAATACTGGTGGGCTCCATCTCCATGGGGTACTCCCCGTCGAGGGGATTACGCGGACTTTGAAAGGCGTGCTCGATATATCCATGTACGTTCACTAATGAGGCGTTACGTCCACTAATGAGGCGTTACGTCACATCTGTTCTTTGTTTATTTCGGCGCGCTCTTTATCCGTCAACTCCTCAAACCTCGCCATACAGCAAACGTGCATACATACACATGCTGGTTTGCTCTATTTGCCACACCACACTATTACACACATAACTCATACAGCAGAAAATGAATCTATATACAGTATCGGTGTGTCTCTCCTGTGTTCTGCCGTGTCACGGCTTTGAGAAGAATTGACTTGTAATTTTTCGTTACTGTATTCACTATATGCAAAGCACAAGCTAACTTATTCCTCTTTCATCATTATTACGAGTTACGACATTAAATCTATCATTAAATTGCGACTGTAATATCTACATGATATATCAAAACACAACCAAATTCCACGCTCCTGCATACCTTAAAGGTATGGTACAGTTCTGGTTGAGATGAGAATTATAGTTTTAACTTCTTAAAGCTATTTAGACCACTTACCACTCAACCACTTACCAGAAATATTAAAAAACAACATACAATTCTAAGAGAAATTGATTAAGTTTATTTGATGAAAATGAGGTTTAAAATGGCTGAGATATCCCGAAGAAAACGGTGCGTCCCTCCTTTTATAACTGAATTACTTCGTTTTCACTTTTTTTTCTAAGTTCCTCGGCTTTTTCGAAATAAATTTCCATCACGCAGAATTCTTCATTCTTCTTTGAGTCGTAAGCTTATCGCATTTAAGATGGTTTCTGGTTAGCTTGCAAGATTTTAAAATATGAATCCCCATCTCAATCAGAACTTTACCATTCCATTAGAACGATTATCAATGACGCTTATATGATCAATGTTGCATCAGTGAAAAAAAAAACGAAAAAAAAAAAGAAGATGAAATCGCAGTCTGATTTTACTTTCTGCTCAAGCTTGTAAATTGTTTCATTCAGCAGGTGAAACATTACAAGAGTCCTTCTGTGGCACCTTGGTCAATATTATTCGATCATTTAATACTTGCTGCGGCGAAACCAAGCGGACTTTGAAAGTCGGTGCTGCGTCAATTATCCGTGTGTACGTTCATTAACGAGGTGTTACGTCACATCCGTTCTTTGTTCATTTTCTCGTTCTTTAAGTATTTATCAACTCTTTGAACCGCGCCAAAAAATAAGAGGAGTCTTTCCAATCACTAATTGACAGTCTTCTTGAATGTCTAATGTTCTACTCCATGCACACACGCTAGTTGGCTACAATTCCATCTCCTCTGTATTGATTTACTAACACACACATTACTCAAACAGAAGACTGGATTGATTTGTTTCATCATTTGCACGTTACCTTATTTCCCCCTCTCAAGTATATGCAGCCGCTGAATAACAACCTGTGTCTTAACCAGAATTCAAAGACACACAAGCATGGCTCGTCATTACTAACATTTAAAATTGGACCTTAAAACCTAAGTAAAAATGCACAGTTTGTAGTACTGAGTGCATAATTCATAAAGTTATCTAAATCATGATACACTGTCACCTACATGATTCGTGGTTTCATTGTATCGCGGTATAAAATCGAGTCATTAAGCATACTGTGCAATAGACAATACACTATTTGTGTGGTTCTTATATTAGAAATGCAGCTATACGAGATGGAGAGAGAGAGAGAGAGAGTGTGTGTGTGTGTGTGTATGTGTGTGTGTGTGTGCGGTGATTGCACTGACGTGAGAATTCTTCTTAAAACTGTATAGGAGTTTCGAGGTACCTCTCTTTTGTGTTTTGCTGTGGTAAGGCGTTGAGAGGAATCGATTCACAGTTGTTTTTATCGCATACACCACGCAAAGCATAAAACTGCATAAGTTCGTCCTCCATCATCTTGTCGCTGATTTTCCATGTAGCTTTGATATAATTCCTTATATGTCATTACGAAATGAAAGAAAGCATTCACTTTCAGTCAAAAACAGCCAAAAGTTGTGACGTGCTCTACTGAAGTATATAAGTATGAAGGTGGAGAATATTAATACGGGCATGTTGATTATATGTCCAGAATCAGATCCTCCTATATACCTTCACAACAAAATGTGAATTATGCTCATAATCGATGTCGTATAAGCAAATAGCAAGATGGATAAAAATTAATCGCAGTCTGATTTTACTTTCTGCTCAAGCTTGTAAATTGTTTCATTCAGCAGGTGAAACATTACAAGAGTCCTGTGCCACCTTGGTCAATAGTCGATTATCACTTGCTGCGGCTAAACCAAGCGAAATATGAAAGGTGCTGTCGATTATCCGCGTACGTTCCTTAATGAGGCGTTACGTCACATCAGTTCTTTGTTCATTTCTCGCTCTTTATCCATCAACTCTTCAAACCGCGCCAAAAAGCGAATACTAGTACGCGTGGAATCCTCTGACCCAGGACTATCGTTAGTCCCGTACCAATTTTTCAGCTTTTTACACTGGCCAATTAGTCCCGTACTATCTCTTGTCCGGGGCTAAGGAGAAAACTGACCTTTTTACACTCGTATTTCTTAGCCCCGGACTTTCCAAACCACGTGAATATTCATGATTACGCTGTGCACTGTACACGTATAATACACTCGCGCACCGGCAGCACTTGATTACCTTTTTCTAGCATCTTCCGGAGCCGAATGTTATTGCTTTTTACTTTTGAAAGTAAAAACAAACATCCAACTTTTATTTAACCATTGTACGGAGTTGAATATTATTGTTATTCATTTCCGAACGTCGAAGGGATCATCGACATTTACTTTAGCATCTCCCGGAGCTGGATTTTATTGCTATTATACTATCGAATGTAAAAGCAAACATCCAGCATTTATTTTATCATCGTATGGAGATGAATACTACTGCTATTCGTTTCCACACGTCAAGGCAAACACCAAACAGTAATTTTACTATCGAACGAAGCTAAATGTTACTGTTATTCATTTCGAAATTAAAATGCAAACATCCGACAGTTATTTTAGCGTAGTATGGAGCAGAATATGACTGCTATTCACACAAATCTGACATTTATTCAATTATTGTACGGAGTTGAATATTATTGTTATTCATTTGCAAACGTCAAAGGGATCATTCGACATGTACTTTGGCAGTCAGTCCGCAGCACGTATGCTAATGAGCCGATCCGGCAAGATTTATTCAGCACTCTCGTTGACGATCTTTGCGTTCGAAAGGTGTCTCGTCGTGCGAGATTTTGCGAGACTTTGATAGGGCTATGGTTTTCACAGTGTAGCGACTTGTACATACATTCGTCATGGCTACAAGTCACGGTAAATTGTTTTCCAGACTTTGATCTTTATTTTGATACTAAATTTGCCTATAACATCGGATCTTACCATGACTATATAATCAGTTGAATTTGTGTAAATTTTACCTGCTTTTCACGGAAGATTTTGTCATCTAAAGTTCTTTTTTGGTTCCTGACCGGATTAAGAAACTGTTGTTTCTGATTTTGGCTTTTTCGTAGAGAGGAAACTTAGATACTCATCATATATTGGAGTCAAGGAGACGCAAGCATGATTTATACTATTTTTTTCCGTTTTGAAATGTCTGTAAAATTCACTCCTAAGCCAGAAGTATGCTCCGCACAAAGTGTACAGTGGTGCGAAAGAGCTCTCTCATTGGACAGTGCGTGCGTTCAACGCTTGAACTACACGCGTGCCAAGAAACCGCAAGTGGCATGAAACCGTGTTTAATGTAGTCTGGCTTCCAGACCCTCTGCCCATACTATTTCGCTATCCATGATATTAACGCCCTCAACGTCGAAAACTAGTATAGTTTAAGTTGATTTTTTGCCTTCGGCAAAGGCGGTGACTTCGTCGCGGGGCGGCGACTTCGTCGCCGCGGAGTCCAGTTGGCAAAGGGTCTGGAAACCAGACTATGTTTAATGTAGCAGCATAATGACGTAATGCAAGCGCTGAGTGCAGGCGCTGTCCAATGAGAGAGCTTACTCTTGAGATTGCACGGTTTCAAGCTGATCAGCGCTGACATCGATGTATACTTTACTGGTTCCTGACCGGATTAAGCAACAAATTGTCAAGATATTTACATGGATACAAAGATTAGGAGATGGACTACCAAATAAAGCATTTTCATTGAGACGCAAGGTGAATTTGGTATTTTTTTTGACGTCTTGAAAGTGTACTGCACGAATTACTTTTTTCATCATTTTTCAAGCTCAAATTACGCTATGATATTTTTCATTTACAATAATTTGAGTAACATGTGACGATAGTTTACATATTTTCCTTGAATTTGATACCAAATTTGTGAACATAAGGTGTATTTTTGTAGCCGAAAGCCCAAGGACAAAATCCCCTTACGCAGCTCATTACGTATGCAAGCCTAAAGCGGGCTTGCATACGAGTTGAATAAATACGAGCGAATTATCGGGTGCTGCGGACTGACTGTTGGCATCTTCCGGAGCTGAATTTTATTGTTATTTAGTTTCAAACGTAAAAGCAAACATCCGGCATTTTTTTTTAATCATCATATACGGATTTGAATAGATTTTTATCATTTCCGAACGTCAAAGCAAACATTCGGCATTTATTTCGGCATCTTCCGGAACCGAATGTTGTCCTTATTCATTTCCAAACGCAAAACCAAATATCTGACATTAATTTTAGCACCGTATGGAGCTGCATCTTGCAGTTTTTCATTTCCCAAAGTACATGTATAAGCAAAGAGTCGAAATCAATTACCGTTATTCATTTCCAATATTAAAAGCATACATCTGACATTCATTTTAGCATCGTACGGAGCCGATTGTTACCGCTGTTCATTTCCAAAAATAAAGGCAAACGTCCGACTTTTTTGGTGGTCAGATCGGGCCATCAAAATCTTCATTTCTGAAATTTGGGCGGCCGACGTGCGTTCTTGGTAGCCCCAGGCCACCGTTAGTGTCGAGCCTGCTATAGTATACGAAAACAAATTTACTTAAAAAAAGATAGGAAGGAGGCACAAGCAGACGAGACAATAACAGAATTGGACAAGGGGAGATAATTTGCCGACTCGAAATAACGGGTGCTATTCGTTATTCCGAAGATTTGTTTATCCGAAACACACAAATTCCCTGTACCTTGGCCTATAGAGGTTCGTGAATCTGAACATTTTGTGGCGTTATTCCGAAGATTCGTTAGTCAGTATCCCGGAGGTTCGTTAATCCGAAAATGAAATTCTGAATAACGAATCTTCTGACTATTCAAAGAGCCTTCGTAATAACGATCCTTCGGAATATCAACGAACTGTAACCGAAACAACTACACAACAGCACACCAATCTTGGAATGGTACATTGCGCAATCATCACTCGAACAAGCCACATGGCGCACAAACCGACGACTGCTGCGTGCCATGCAGCGTGCGTGATTGCGCAGCAGAACCTTTGTCGAACCATCGTCGTGACAGGTACAACAAGTACAAGACAATGTTGTTATCCTATCCCCGCGTACAGTAAATGGGCCACACCGTATGACCAGATGACACTGGACTTTATCTTTCCTGAGGTCAGTAGAATTGCTTGATCACAACGCCTAGCTAGCTGCACATCGTGTGTAATTACACCATCAACGAGAAACATCAAGATACAGCGTAGTCATGACATCATAATTATACTAAAATGTATTAGAACTTTTCTAGTATAACCAAGGAGGTACTAGGCGAGCTAGTAGTAGTACCTGTACCACAATTTGTAACGTTACGTGTTTGCAATCAGTTTATGTGTAGATCTACTGTCCATTACACCGGTGCACCTACGTCGTTCGATCAAGCGATGCGGCGCATACAAGTAGGGAATTCGAAGCTCACGCTCACGCGTCACGGTCTGTTGGCTTTGTAGAAAACTTGATCGTTGGTGAATTAATCCCTTTACCGTTAGGTTTTTACAGACAATAGAGGGATTAATCCTGGTCACCCGTATTGTTGAAGCATTCTCCGTTTCATTCCGGAATGCCCGGCTTATTTCTAGGCCCTGTTAAGCTGGGCATTCCCAAGCGGCGGCCGGAATGGGTTTGGAATGCGGGCATTCTCGAGTGCATGCCACCGAGATTAAAGGTATTCCGAACGCATTCTGGAATACCAACGAGTGGATGTCCGTCGCGCCTAAGAAGATGCATAATGTCTTGAAGCATGCTTGCAAATACATCTTGCTTTTCTGTCTGACCAACATGATGCTTAGCACATTAAGGCAAACCTGAAAAAAAAAAAGTGTACTGCAGCAGAAATATTGTGTACATAGTATAACCAAGCTACTCTTGGGCAAATACTATGGAAATAACTGTTTGAACCCAGCTTAGATTATCATCAGCAGTGTGGTATGAATTTATCTGCCCCTGCTCCCACAACAAAATATGCAAGGATCTAAAATGTGTATTCTGTTGGATTATTGTGAAAGGGAGATCTATACGTCCTCTTACACGAGTTGTTAAAGATGGTGTACGTGTACAAATACAATCGCATAAGAAGTACACCTGTGCCTGAAAACTGTGCTTTTGCAAGTCCAAGTCAGGATTATGTCCTATATTTTCCCTACAAGTAGCAAATTCTTTCAAAACTACAATTGGTACATTTAAATTACCAGTCCATGACAGTCTTGACTATAGTTGTCAAGATTTCAAATTATGTGATTTATGTCATGTGAAATGTTTGATATGGAAAAATATATCTAAAAAAAAAAATGATAATAGCACTCAAAGCATTAGTACTGAAAATGACGCAAATATTAATGGTCAGTTCATCAGTGACATTACTACTTCGGAAATACTGCATCTGCTGATACTGCCACAAAAACACGCATAAACCTATTTTCCATGTCAAACATTCTTGCTTTCATACTGGAAACGGGAGTGACATATATATCATCAGCACGTGGAAAAAAGATGAAGGGCTATAAAGCTTCTAAAAATTGCCACAATTTCACTACTCTTGGAATCTCCACATTTCATATTACATCTTTATATATGCATTTATGATTTTAAGTTTGCATTATGTGTTATCTTTTGTTGGATGGAAATGCAAAACAACTGAAATCAATTGAATGGCATTGCATTAGATTGAACTGAATTGAATTGAATTGAATTGAACTGAATTGAATTGAATTGAATTGAATTGAATTGAATGGAACTTAACTGAACTAAATTGAATTGAATTGAATTGAATTGAATTGAACTGAACTGAATTGAATTGAATTGAATTGAATTGAATTGAAATGAACTGAACTGAAATGAACTGAATGCAAACATGTCTAAGAAAAACAAAAGAATCTTTCTCACTTCTCCATGGCTCAATGTATTACATAACACCAATAAAATACATCTGAGACATCAGCCTGAAGGTTGGTTTTTTTTTTTTTTTCACATGAAAGGGGGGGGGGGGCCTCTTCAAAGCAAATCATTTTCAGCGATTGATCTGATAAATTCAGAACTATAGATGGCACATTTTATCAATGTAAAGTTCCAAACAGTCTTTACTGCTGAAGGAACCTCATGAGCACTTCATCTGCATGCCACACTGCAGTATAGTCATCATACTACTTTGTTTTCAGCTATACTAGACTAGAATTTGATACTTATTTTTAGGTGACTGTTAGGTGGAGACTATGACAGAAATAGTTCCTCATGAAGTCACATTAATCACGTGCTGTCCAGAAGCTCACAATACCCCTGAGGATAATTTGGTTTGTTTTTTGTTTTTGTTTTTTTCTGACCAACCTAAGTTATATTTAGCTCCAGAGTGGATGAAATCATTTTCCTCTCAATGAGGTTTATAGTTCCTTGTCGTTTCTTGGCAAAACAGACTTGAGTGCTGCTTGGGCCAGATGTCAACAGTTGTCTAGTAGTTTCCTGGATAGCCACAATTTAGTGTCTAGCTTTACAACAAGCTAGTCTTCAGAGCTCATCCAAGAAAGGCAACATAAAAGATAGCACTATTAGGGGCATAAAAGTTTCCCTTGTCAATCATCTGCTGCACAACTGTTATATCTGCCTCTTTGTGACTCTTGCCTTTGAATAATGATGACAGAAATAAGACAAACTGTTTATATCAAACATATATAGCACAATGCCAGCTGCTAAATGTGTTGGCCATGATTAAATCAAGAATTAAAAAAAAAAAGGAATACATGTACATACATGCATATACATGAATGATTATGTGTGTGTGTGTGTGTGTCCAGGTGTGTGTGTGTACATAATAGCTATTTAAGGAAAGAGAGATAGAGCAAGGAGAAAGAAAGAAATGTAGTAGTACAAGTTTACTTTTTTTATATTATATGGTTGATTTTATATCAAAAGTAAGTCTTCTGAAGAGAGAGTAGTTGGATTTGTTTGCATCTATTGAAGATTTCCTTTCAGAGTTAGTGTGACAAGTGTGCAGGTCTGCAACTATGTATTTGTCAAACACCTACAAAGTACAAATGAGGTATGGAATGTTGAAAGTTTGATGAATTGGTAACTTTAGATTCTAAAAAGAATGCATTCCATTTCACACACAGCTAGTAAATTGCCTCACGGTGTAGGTATGCCTGTATTCACAGGACACAGATGGACACACAAATTAATGATGTTCATGTACATGGTAGAAGCATTAAGGGTAATGGAGGTGTTTCATCAATGCTTAGGGATATTTTATATTTTTTTGACACTTGAAGAAAACAGAAGACACATACTGTAACTCAGTTACAGAACTTTAAAGAGGAGGACAACAAAATAAAAGCCCATACAGTTCATCCAAATATCAATGAGTGAATTTGCTAACATTCAATGAAATGTCAGACAATCCTGTTTTGAAGTTCATTTTTCTCTATATTGAATACATCAATACAAGTTCAAATTTGGCTATCATCTCTGGAGACCTCTTGCGCAATGATACAAATCTAAATGATCATTCTAATGACTTTTTAACATATTTAGTTTGTATACCGTACATTCCTATAACAAAAAAAAAAAATAAAGCATTAGGATTTTTCCTAAAAATTCTTGCCTAATATACTTGGATCTTCCTCATATTCAGGTATTCAATTGTTTAATCTACCATGTAGCAGTTGAATTAACTGTTGACTTCAGTGATAGTAAACAAATATGTACCTGTTGCAGACCATGTTTAGAAGGAATGCCCATTTACCACTTATTCTAACTTTCCCACTTAATCTTTGTGAAAACAACATTTTCAAGTTGTACTTAGTTTAACCCGCTGAGGACTAGCCGAGTTTGCCACACATTTCCCATAGACACCTGCCACACATTTCCCATAGACACCTGCCAAAGTATATATGGGAATAGTCTTCAATGAGTCAATATATACTAAAAAAAAAAAAAAAAAACAATGATATTACTGCTTTTTGGATGAACATATATGCCAATTAATGAGAAACATACAGAAAAGAGCAAGTTTAGAATGTACACTATTAACTTCAGAGAGTGATCTTATCATTGTGCTCAGAAGCATGAATGCAAACAATGAACAAAGCATTGACCTGCATACTCAAACCACATTGGTACCTGGGAGAACACACATTGAATTTCTTTTTGCGAATACTTCTGGGGAGAGAAAAACAATTCTAAACAAACCATAAAATACTCCTGGTACCATCTGGAATAGTTCCTACAGGTGTGTTTTGTTGTCATTTTTATTGTTGTTGTTGTTGTTGTTTTATGCCAGTATACATTTATAGACATGAATCTCATGTGAATATTGAAATGTTTTACTCTTTGAGTACCAGTTCCTGCCTGTACTTCATTTTCCAGAAATGTCTCCATTCTTATGTCATATTTTATATTTCCATTCTTCTAACGACTACAGTCACAAATGTACGAAAGGCATGCTCAAAATGGTTTACAGATTGTTGCAAAATTAAAAGGATACAAGAATGAAAGTATCCCCATGCCATTAGCATCCCTCATAGAGCTCACAATTTGGTAAAAGTTTTATAGTATCATTAATTGCCACTGATTAAGAGTTGATCAAGTAAAGGGAAAATGTCACAAAAACAAAACTAAATGAAATTATTCCAGCGCATATTAGGGTCATGAGGTGGTTAAATTTTTAAGCTAAACCTTACCCAAAATATCGGTAAATCCATGTCGGCAAGCTCTCCGTCAAACGGCCACGGCTGGCTCTCGTATCCTTGCACTCCGTGAATCATATCCATCTTCACAGGCACACTTAAATGTCACCAGACTACGCAGCTTCCCCCTAGCTCACTGGCATGCATCAAACGTCGACTGCCTGTTAAAGGCCTTCACACCAAAAAAATCACGGTATTCTCCACACGGATCGTCCACAAACCAAAACCCACAAGGTTTCATCAAACAGCGAGTCAACTGACTCGCACAGTCAGGCTGCAACCGTCTAGTCCTAGACCATTACTGGAGCATTATGTGCAACACATGCCTGTTCAACAGGACTTCCACAGGGAATAAAGGATACATCCATCTAGTTTAACTCTGTAGACTCTTTCCATGAAAGATGGGTACCGGCAAAGACCTTCTAAAGAGAGAGAACTGCCTTGTCACTGGGCTTAAACACAAATGGGATTTTCTCCAGGTTCAAATTGACATGGATGAATTAATTATGTCATTGACACCAGTGAACGGTTGGGGGAGAATCTTTAAATTCCTGATAAGGCTTGCCGTATTATGTGATAATGAACGATAATGCCTGGTGTCATTTGAGAGTAGCCAAGGGAGATATTGACATCACTTGAGGAAAGACCAATTAGTCTTTTGCATTGTGGTCCTAATTAAGAGGAGACAGAAGTTGACGACCTCACAGCATGTGTTTGTTAAATGGTTTCTCAACATCAGGCAAAGCATAATGCCAAGCTAAAACACCGTATTCCCCTTCTTCTCTAACAACACAATGTGTATAATAATAAGTGAGAGAATTAAATACAGAATATATAATGCAAAATATCTTTAACTCTTTATGTGCCATGGTGGAAACCCCCTCTGTGCCACGTTATTCCGAGACACGAAGGTAGACATGCTTTGAGAAAAAATGTTGTTTTTCCATTTTGTATAACTTCTACAAATTTCTGGTAAGCTGGACATACTAGTGAGCAAAGTTAAAGAAGAATGCGAAACTTTGCTTCCATATACAATGTATGACAAGTTTATATTTAATTTTTCCTTTGAATTACCAGTTACTACATTACTCTAAAGGCATGACTTTTACACATAAAAAAATGACAAAAACTGAAAATGTACACGCAAATTTAGTTTGGAGCACCGCTTGATAGTCAAGCACCACATAGAATGCAAGCCGTGTGTGAGAGGAACAAAAGCGTGAGAAACGCTTTGATTGTACCTCGGGATCAGCGATTTATCGATCGGTTTTGGCGGCTTTGTTTGTTGAGCAGAATATGCGAAGTTGGCACGCCGTCGACTGAGTCGGACGCGCAAACGTGGCACATAAAGAGTTAAACATATTCAGCCTCTTTCAGCAGCTTGATTCTATTAGCCCTGTACATATCTTTATAAAATCATAAATAGGCAAGAGGTTTTGATATATGCCATCAACATAATTATCGTAACAATGAAATATAGAATTTATTTATGATTACTCTTGATATATGCAAATAGTATAATCGTCATAACGACATAGTGAATTGATTTACCATTACAAAAATCTGTCTTTGTGTATGTTAACCCATTGAGGACGGTTTGATTTTGCAACAACACGCATTTCCCATAGACACTTGCCCGAGTATACTCGGGACTCGTCCTCAACAGGTTAAGAGCCCTTTTAATACATACCTTGACTATGGTACGTACATAACTTTCTCAGGAACACATAAAAATACATTGAAGTATACCACTACACGGTTAATGTGCCATACCTCTGGTAAGAAAGTTTATTCCCATAGGTCTACATGGCCATTGTTCTGACTTCAGTCTTTAAAGGACAAGTTCACCTTCATGAACATAAGGATTGAGAGAATGCAGCAATATTAACACAATAGTGAAAGTTTGAGGAAAATTGGACAATCGAAGCAAAAGTTATGAATTTTTAAAATTTTTGTGTTGGAACTGCTGGATGAGGAGACTACTAAGGCTCGTGATGTCATGAGTACAACAGTATAAAGAAAATGTAAAGAAAATTCAACATATTTTCACTTTTTTGCATAATAAAAGAGCACATGACTTGCCTCTATCTAAAGACAATGGGAATAATATTACCCATATCATATGTCAGTAACAAGTCAAGGGAATGTGCACTTTTTTCAAAAGATGACATTTTGTGAAATTCTCTTTATATTTTCCTTATATTGTTGTACGCATGTGACATCATACACTTCAGTAGTCTTCTCATCCAGCGGTAACTGCACAAAAAATTCAAAAATTCATAACTTTTGAACAGGTTGTCCCAATTTTCCTCAAACTTTCAATGATGTGTTCTACTAATATTGCTACATTCTCTCAATCCTTATGTTAATGAAGGTGAACTTGTCCTTTAATAGCCATCAAAACTTATAGCATTGTGAGAAAAAAAGTAGATAAAATTGCATTTCTCTCCCCATTGAATTTAGACTACAAGCTGTATCGTAAAAGTATGCTATACAATGACAAATCACTAATTATTGCACTTTTCGCACTCCATAGTATACCAGTTTTGAATATTCCCACCTTATAGGATATTGTGTAATCATATCTGACGATGCATGCAAGGACTGTAAACTATTTACTCCCTAGCATCGATAACATGACACTACAAAAGCTCACCTTCAGTACCAATCCACAAGAACAGAGTGATGTCGGCAATCCTCTCTAGGGCTTTTTACACTTGTAAAATTTTGCTTAGCCCCGGACCAACGGTGGGGCTAAGGGGGGGCCTTAGCCCCACCGTTGGTACGGGACTATCCTTAGCCCACTTTCTGTTTACACTCGTTTTTGCCAAAGTGGGCTAGCCCCACCGATAGTACGGTACTATCTGGCCCTGCAAAGGGCTTTTTACACTTGTGTTTCTTAACCCCGGACTTTCTCTGACCCAGGACTATCGTTAGTCCCGTACCAATATTTTCAGCTTTTTACACTCGCCAATTAGTCCCGTACGTACTATCTCTTGTCCGGGGCTAAGGAGAAGACTGACCTTTTTACACTCGTAGTTCTTAGCCCGCACTTTCCAAACCACATGAATATTCATAATTACGCTGTGTACTGTACATGTACACGCACGCACCGGCAGCACTTGATTACCTCCTTTCTGATTGGTCAGTGAGGGTCGGACTTTGTCTCCGTCGCTTAGCCCAGGATTATTTTTTCATTCTGTTTACACTCACTTGCTTGGCACCGCAATTGCGGTGCTAACCCCTGCTATTTTGCAGGGCTAGATAGTACCGTACTATCGGTGGGGCTAGCCCACTTTGGCAAAAACGAGTGTAAACAGAAAGTGGGCTAGGGATAGTCCCGTACCAACGGTGGGGCTAAGGCCCCCCCCCCCCCCCCTTAGCCCCACCGTTGCTCCGGGGCTATAAGCAAAAATTTACAAGTGTAAAAAGCCCTCAAAATAGCAGGGGTTAGCACCGCAATTGCGGTGCCAAGCAAGTGAGTGTAAACAGAACGAAAAAATAATCCTGGGCTAAGCGACGGAGACGAAGTCCGACCCTCACTGACCAATCAGAAACGAGGTAATCAAGTGCTGCCGGTGCGTGTACATGTACAGTACACAGCGTAATTATGAATATTCATGTGGTTTTGAAAGTCCGGGGCTAAGAAATACGAGTGTAAAAAGGTCAGTTTTCTTCTTAGCCCCGGACAAGAAATAGTACGGGACTAATTGGCGAGTGTAAAAAGCTGAAAAAAATTGGTACGGGACTAACGATAGTCCTGGGTCAGAGAAAGTCCGGGGTTAAGAAACACAAATGTAAAAAGCCCTTCTGAGACTAGATACACTTGTTTTTTCTATGTACACAGTAGCGGATCCAGAGAGGGGGTGCCCTGGGCACCCACCCACCCCCCCCCCCCTTATTTTTTTTTTTGTTGAAACAAAAGAAATAAAAAGAAAAAATGAAAGGGGGCATGGCACCCCTCCTCCCCCCCCCCCCCCATGATTCCTGGATCCGCCCCTGTTGCACACTCACTGACTCTTTTGTATGCACGATTAAACTGTATGTACATACACTTGTTTTTTCTATGTACACAGTAGCGGATCCAGAGAGGGGGTGCCCTGGGCACCCACCCACCCCCCCCCTTATTTTTTTTTTTTGTTGAAACAAAAGAAATAAAAAGAAAAAATGAAAGGGGGCATGGGTGCCCCCTTTAATTCTTAAAGAAACCATCTTTGGCACCCCTCCTCCCCCCCCCCCCCCCATGATTCCTGGATCCGCCCCTGTTGCACACTCACTGACTCTTTTGTATGCACGATTAAACTGTATGTACATACATCCTAGCAGCATCTGGTTGGACTGTGGATTTTAACCTTCTGAAGATCTAGAATTGCATCCAACCAAACATTCTTCTAATTTCCCATTTTCCTGTTGTGACTTGCTAGGTTAAGAGGGATACATGTAGTGTAAACCAAGTTATCGAGGAGATAACAGGCAAATTTACTGAAAAATCATCTTTAAAAAGATATCTTTTTCTACAGCAACCCCCCCCCCACAAAACAGAACAAAACAAACAAAAACTTTGATATTTTATCAATCATATAGATCCTCAATTATTACATGTAGGTAACAAGACAGGAACTGCAGGCACACAAATGCCCCGACAAAAGTCTGTCAGTTGCCTACAGCATCTCCTGTATTGTGAACATAGAGGGAGCCAAACATGCTGAAGTTTCACAGTCACAGAGTAAGACGGCAGCTAGTTACATGGTTACACACATTTTCCTATGATTGTTTGATTACAAAACATGATGAAAAGGGTGAAAAAGGCATGAAGATAAACATAAGAGAAAGTAAAATGTCCAAAGTCTTACTGATATGATGCTGCAAACAAACCATTTCACTGATAAGACTACATTTACGGAGTCATGACCATTGATAAGTTCCAGGTTGTCATAACGTGGCACAGAAATATGAAAAGCAATTCCAAACAATCGCTTTTTTTTTTTCACAGTAATGGTTACAAGTATTATCAGTTGGACCAAGGAGGTACTAGACGACCTCCTTGGTAGGACTGGTCCTGGAATAAACCTCACTGCTAAACACAAATCTGCAGAGATGAATTAGGTGGACCAAAAAAACAAAAACAAAACAAAACAAAACAAAACAAAACAGGTGTCAAAATAATAATCTTGATTGACAAGGTTATGCCCTCATTCGAAAATGATGGGGCACGTCCTAGCAAGCCAGCTAATGATTGCTGAATAGAGGAGATGTAACCAATGAAATAACGCTATAAACTTCTACCAATGCGCCAATGCGCCAATGAGCCAAAGAATCTTGATGAACATAATCCGAGAGTCCCAGCCAGTGTGATGTCGTAGTTTGGGAATGTCAAGCAAAACCAGGGCTAAACACTAATGACTGTACAATCTGTCACCTAAAATTATAAGAACCTAGTGGACCTTGTATGGAACTGGATGAAGTTCACAAGGTCACGTACTGAAATTTAACTTGCCAATCAACATGGACTCAAGAACTATAGCTACATGTCCGTTTGTATTTAAGACTAATTTTCATGCATTTTCCCCTCCTTCCTTCCTTCATGTTGAGGCAAGTTTCTGAAGTAACAGTAAGATTCCACACTAATGTATTATCTACGACAAGTCAATTCTGCCTGAAAAGTGAACTGAATATTTCATATACCAAGACATTTTCAACAACATTCTCTGGATTTTCAATGGCTACAGGGACGTTTTTCCTGCTATGACAAACAAAAATGAAATAATAAATATATATGAAATAAAATGACGTAGGGACTCACCTGATTATGTTCAGTTACATCACTTTTCCACTTGGTAGTCAGTAGATCTACTTCTTGGAGAAAAGGATTGACTGGCAACATTTCCGGTGAAAATGGATTAGGTGACCTGCACAACTTGGTATTATCTCCTGGACTAATGGTGGATGGTATGTCAATCTGCATCAAGTTGTCTTCAGAAATCAGTTCATCAAATCCCGCTGCTTTGTGCAGCCATAGAAAATCAGCAGATCGCTCTGCATCTGGAGGTTGGTTCCCTTCATTGATCTGATTGACACTGATATTTTTGAATGGATTTGAGCTGCTTGGAACACCTTCAGACTCCAGGTTGTTCTTGAGTTGCGACTTTGTCTCCCTATCATCTCTGCACTCCTGGTGTTGTTGATTTGGCAGAGGAAAAGTAGATGTCCACGGATCATCACTATCTGCTACAAATTCTTGACTATCCTCAGCATCATTTGTCTTATCGAAGTCCCCATGTGTGGGGCTTTGAACAAGATGGGAGGATGGAGGATTCTCATCATGTTCTAAAGACCCAGGTTCATTAGATCTCCAAGGATCAGGCACAGATGATGGTGAATGCACACCATGGTTGATTTCAAGGTCACTGCTTGCTGGACTTTGCTCAAGGTTTGAAGTGGGAAGACGATGTGGCATTTCAGATTCAATAAATGGAGATCGGTTTGATTCTCGGCTTTCAGACCCAAAGCGGCTCTCCACTTCATGCTCGGCACCAGGAGGATCCTCCAAACAGAGAGAGGACCACAAATCGTCTTCTTCTGCAGTAACTACGGAAAAGACAAGAGAGATTGGCTACATCAATTATAACATGGGGAAAAAGCAACTAAGTTTTTTAAAAAAAAAGAGTCATGTATCTAGAGGAATGCGTTATCTAGAGGAATGTGACACTACAGTGTAACATTCTGTTGTTTCAACATAGGAAATCAAAAGAATTTGCACTGACTGTAAAGATGTACATGAGGTAACTTCAAGAAAAGGTGAGGAATGCATGGAAAAAAAGATCATTAATGAGATTTGATGCTCACTTCTCTAATGGCATATGAGGGAATTGAAGGTAGATGGAAAGTATTACACAGGGTTCCCTTGCCAGATGAAGACAGCAATTTAGCACAGTAAATTCAGGTAAGTGAACATGAGTGAAATGAGTACAAAGAAGAACATATGAGGGCATATCACCACCAGTAATAATCTCTTGCTTCTCAGTTGAAGACACGCAGATTTTGCTATAACATGCATTTTCCATAGACACCTGCCCAAATATACTTGGGTCTAGTCTTCAGCGGGTTTAAGGGATGGTATAGTTTTGGTTGAGATGGGGATCCATGTTTTAACTATTTGTGAGATATTTAGAAACCACTTAAATATGAAAGATTACAGAGCATACAATTGGAAAGATATTAAAAGTTTATTTGAGGAATATCAGTTTTGAAATGGCAGAGATATCCTAAAACAAAGTAAACCAAAGGAGTCCCAATAAAAGGTGGAACTCACCTTTTATTAGGACCATTTTTTTTTTTGCTTTGTTTTTTGGATACCTCAGCCATTTCAAAACTGACATTCATCACATATAAACTTTAAATTTCTCTTCAATTGTATGCTCTTTAATCTTTCATATACATGTAAAGTGGTTTCTAAATATCTTACATAATACTTAAAACCTGAATCCCCATCTCAACCAAAACTAAACCATCCTTTTAAGTTTCCAGTGACTTACCTCCAACAGCTTTGAAGTCGTCCCTGAGTCCAGTCTTAAACATCACTTCTGTCTGAGTCATTGTGCTGAAGTCATCACTGAATCCGTTCTGAACACCACTGGCTGAATCTTCAGTCTCCTCATCATTGTGAATGTCCTTATCACCATCTTCACCACCTGATCCCCACTGAACTTCTCCCTGATGGTATGCCATATCTATGGTCTGGGGCTCCAAATGATCAGCTGTTAAAGAAGAGGATGGCAAATCTCCATCCAACCCAGAGGCAAAGGGGTCCAAAAAGTTTGCAGACCACGTGGGCTGGAACTGGGTGACCATCAAAGGCACTTCTCTGGTGTCGGTTGCAGCGGAAGGCACCATGAAGGGGTTGCCAGGACTGGTGGGCGTGGTGGGGGAAAATGGGTTTGTGGAAGGGGGCCATCTACCAGCTATTGAATCAGAAAACCCAGAAATAAAAGAAAAGTAAAATAAGCATACCATGAGCAGGCATTCCACTTTTCAGGTCAAGAGTAATTCACAAAACAGTCAACATGCATGTATGTGTGAAATAAACTTGAGCTGCTTGCATACATCACATACATTATATAAAATGTGTTATGTTAAAAAGTTCATTATGTATTCGTGAATGTAGGTATAACTTGCGACTTGGGACATTTTACTTGAATAACCTATGAGTCAACTTTATTGCAAAGTTAGACAGCACAAATATCACTCAATGCAACACATACAGATGTAAACATAAAGTGACATTAAAATTGCAAGGCCCCTGAATGCATCCGATCGCACCCATTGGAAGTGCATGCCTGATAAAATACCTTGTCTATACCTTGTCTATAGATACCTCCTGTACACGCATGTTTCACTATCACTGATAGAATGGACCTGTTCATATAGAAGGAATAAGCCATAAATGTCTAAATGCACGCACAGTGAAAGTTCAATATGGAATTTACATATATGATAAATTCTGCAAGGGCAATAAATCTGTTTTTTTCTGAATATAAATCATTGCCATTCCATAGATATTTCATTGAGTGTTTTAAAACCTAAAACAGATAAACAACAGTCTTCCTCAGCTTAACAGTTCCCTTTAAATCTTTCAATAACATGCATTTTCTGAAGACCCATTTTCAAGATATTATTGGCATAGCATCAAAGGTATAGCGTGAACTGAAAAGACAAATTGTTTCTAAACAAAGACATATTGTTTCTATCAACACAGGCAACATCGAGCAAAGCAAGTAAATAATTTACTCACACTGGATTTCTTCTGTCGAAGCAGCTGCAACAGCTGGTGCCACGCAGTTTTCATCCATTGTTTCCATGGGATTCATGGACTTCAGACTACCCACTGGGATAAATGAGAATATAGTGTTGAACATGCATGAGTAACACACTGTTAGTGCATTCTTATAATGGTCAGATGATTGAAAAATTAAACTAGTCCTCTCCAATGTTTTCTAGTCTTTATGAACGACCAAGCCAGTTTAATATCTGATTCACTTTTAATCAAATTTAATTGTTCCTATAGAGCTTGCTTCTGTCATGCTCATGTATAAAGATGATCAGAGAAAGGACAAAAGTAAAACATATCTTTAAATTAATGATATTAAAGAATTTCCCCCATTACATATAAACACGAGTATGAAAGCAAAATCTTAAAAAAAAATCTTAAAAGACACATTTGGTGCAAAATGAATGATTGCATGTATACTTACAACAGAGCCAGTGTGGTAACAGTATCGTGTCTTCTGTGTGTGCCTCTGTAGGTAGAGCATAAAGCGACTTTTAATGCACATCTAATCAGGCAGCTCCTGAATGGCTTTTCATACACAGCTCACTACTGAATTCATGAAATGCTTGAAATTCATGGCAATTCAAAATTGCTCTCGGTTGGCTGCCGATTGAAATGAGACTCCTAAGTCTGAGAATTGCAGGAGCGTATAAATACTGCAGGCATGCACAGTTGTTTACCCACAAAAGAAATCAGGGGAAAAAATTACATGGGAAACACAACCTACGAAACAACAAACTCCATCTGATTTATTGTCTGTTATCTGTGCGCACTCTTCAACAGGATTTGCTTCAGTAGTGATGAACCCAGCTAAAAGAAAGGGTTTGGAGGTACATACAGTGCAGAAGAAAGGACTTCAAGGCATTATGCCTCCTGGCCTTGTGTGGAAGCTCTAAGGGAGACCACCTCCCTGGGGAGACTAGATACATGTAGCTGAATTCAAATAAGTGTGCACTGGAGCAAATGCATGTTCAAAACAAAAACATATATTGGAAGATTATCAAAAGCCCTACACCACGTCCAATTGGAAAACACATCATTTACCAGCTCTTTACACTCTACACTAATACTGATGAACATTATATTCGAACTGTCAAAAAAAAAGTTCTTTTCTCCTCTCCTTTCAGACAAGACTTCAAAGGAAATATTTGCAGAGATAAAGTATCGTTGCCTTCATCTCATGTGCATAATATTAGTGCATGGGCAAACAAATATTTTGAAAATTAGTGTTTGCATTCCTGCACGTTTGCTGATCAAGGGTCTGCTGATGGTATCAACAATAGGGAATTAAGGGTAGATCATTCATATGTTTTTAAATATATCACCAAGTAAAAATGAATAGTAACTGATGTCAAACTAATCACAAAGAGTGTACAAGAGGAAGACTATGAATTTATACAAACCTTTACACCACCGGTATCACAGTATATTTCCTGAAGGTCAATGTTCTTGAGTCGTAGACGATCAAAATCAGACATGAAAAGAGGATGTCAGCTGTAGGAACTATCCCCAACATGCATTACGATCATTCCACAATGTGCAGTATCAGTATGTATTGCTCAATATTCCCGATCCAATTTGAGATAGCGAGTACACGGGACTCGACAAGGTGAGGGCAAATATTTGCCCCTGGCTGTTGGACCTTGATATCAACATGTCCGCACGGGGGAGAAATATTGGAGAGCAAATAGTTCGTGGCAGGTGTAGACTAATTAGAGCTAAACAGAAACTCACACAATGGAAAAATCAAAAGCATGATGCATGCAAACATAAGCCCACATATTATGCAGTTGTGCTATGATTTGAACAAGGAAAAAATAGGCAGGACAATTAAATTTTGAGAAAGATCGATTCCTTTGAAGGATTTTTTTTTTCTACAGCGAAGATAATTCTGAAAAAAGAGACACAATCTAAAATCATGAAATTGACCAGTAAAAAAAGAAAAAAAAATCTGAGAAATATAACTCTAAATCGTAACCTGCTGAATTGTAATGTTGTCATCTTATTACTTTTCATTCATCCGAGCTAGTCCTCTGGTCCACTTCATTTTGTTTTTATTCTTTATCATTATCATTCTTTTCCTTTTTGCGATGATGCACTTCACTTCAGCAAAGAGAACGATATACCATGGCAAAATAGATGTTCATTACATGTTGCTAAATGAGGGATAGGCCTATTTCTTTTGTCTAAATCTACTTTTGTCTGTTTATAAATCATTTAGTTTGCAAGGATTTAGGTGTGGAAGTGAGAGAGAAATTTGTGTAATAACATTAAACTTTTGATGTTCAGATCAAATGAGAAACAATTCAACAATTATTGAAGAAAGACCTTTACATCTTTTCTGTCAACTAGTCTAGAACTAAAGAAGGGCAAGTTTTTTATATTGCAAAAGTGTCACACACAGGGTAACAATAATCCCCGTTAATTAGCACTCAATCTCAAGAAATTTATACAGGAAGCAGTTTTACGTAATCAGTGATACGAATTTGGGGGTCTGGTCAACCAAACACTAGTTGCAACTACCAACACCTTAAACCATTTGCAGATGAAACAAAAACCCAGCATTAGTGCTTCAAAATAGTTCTAAAATGTGAGTTAGAGATAGAAACAACCAATGTAAACATTTGAACCAGTATAATTGATCATAAGTATTGTTGAATATATAAAATGTGAACAATAGTTACACATGTAATAAAAATGCTTCAAGACTAAACCGTACACAGTTATGGTTTAATTATTAAGAAAAATAGTGATATCTCCTTAAATTTTAGGCTTTATAGCAAAAATTTTATATGGTAGGATGTTTTGTGATACAACTGACCTACACATAGAGTCTAGACATAATATTATACACATGTATCTTGAACATTTTTAAAATCACTGCTCCCAAGGGTATACATGACCTTTAAAATGAACCCAGATGAAAATTAAAAATACACATACTGAGTCTCCATGAGCACAACACTACCAAAACACTGTGTAGTAGAGCCCGTATAAAATACACCTGTCCTGTCAAACGTCCTAATCACACTATCGCGAGATAGCACACCTTGCCTAATTTTTAGGCATCGGGTGTAGGACTACCAATTTGTAGGAAATTTTCTCTGAAGTCACCGCAATGAATATCGAATCCTCCTTATAAGAGTAAAAAGAAGAAAAATTAATATTGTGTTCTCACCGTTCCCTCATGCCCAACTTTCACCCTGCCTCGTGTTTGCAGTCAGCTACGATATAGTCCCACCACTTTAGGTGTGAACAATAATTTACGTATTTCTTTTTCAAATGCATCGTTCCGCTGTGTGCTATGAAAACGCAGCTGCGCACTTCCCTTGATGCCCAGGGACGTTGACCTTTCCCCTTTCACTATTCATAAGAGGTCGCGACGGTCGGTCGAAACGTGCGGCTTGTGGAAAAAACAAAACAAAACAAAATAAAACGAAACTCGGCTCAAAACACACAATAGATGGCATTGGGTCGTTGATAAAAGGCAGGGGTACAGTGAAGGGGCAGGTTTGTATAGTGCCACCAAGATGACGAGATTTCTCGCCTTGTCAACCTTTTTGGACCTGAGAAGAGTTCGAATTTTTTGTCTTCTCTCGAGAAGACGAGACCTCAAGGTAACGCGCCTTCCAAGAGCCAAGAGGTTGAAAAGACTACGAGATATCATCTCGTCAAGCTCATTTGCCTTCTCGGACCCGAGACGGTTGAGAAGGCAAGAAGTTTATATCTAGTCATCTGTTGGTGGCACTTATATCTTCCTTGTAATTTACTGTCTCACTCTCCAGTTTGATTAACCCCACGACTCCGCGAATGAGGTACATGGGAAATCCCCGACTGTCATCCATGCTGAGATCATGATGGACGAGTTGTAGTCAGATGAGTTTCATATCTAGTCTGCCTCCCTCTATAGGGCTGTGTTATGTCATCTTTCATCTAGATCTCTTCGCACTCGTAATTTCCACGTTGATTATGCTGTGTTATTGCTATAAACTCTATGTTTTATGACAAATAACTTTATGTTTAAGACAAACAAAACAAAATAACAGGAAAAATTTAAAAAAAAACACAAAAAAAACTAACAAACAAACAAACCCCTACGCGTTTTCGTTGAAGGATTCAATAAACTACAACATGAAAACTACTAACTAACTAACTAACTACAACATGAAAAATCCTGACCAATTCCATTGTTGGCGTAAAATAGAAATAGAGATAGAGGGAGAGAGAGAACACTCCATGGCGGTTCTTTTTGCATAAGAGCGTCCCAAATAAAAGGCGACTTGTTCAATATACTAGTTTGCGTCTTCTCTATGACAAAAAAAAAGGGGGGTAGATAGGAGCGACCTCCAAGCGAACTCGCAAAGGCATGATGTCTCGGACGAGGTCAGGAGGCTTCTTGAAACTTGCCTAGGCCCCCTTATTTGAGGCAAAAAAGGCGTGTTGGTATTGGCGCTGTGAGTCATCTGCCTTCTACAGTAGTTTGAAGAAAGCATCTTATACAGGCGATTTTTTTTTTTTTTTGTATGATAGCTTTTATGTTATTGGCAAGTTTCAACAAGCTAATCACCTTGTCCCTGCACTGACTGTTGCTTAAAAAATGATTTTATACCCATGCATGCACGCACTCGCTTTAAACAACGATCTCCATACACCGACAGATTTCTTGATATTGAAATCGCAATTTGGTGGACCATTAAATATTCCAGCAAAATGACATTTTCATTTTGCTGCCAATGACATGAAGTATGGCAAAAGAGTTTTGATAACTGTGAAGTTGGAACATTTTGTAAGTAGGCTATTCGCGTGCATCGGTGTAGCTGGATGTCTAGTCTATTATTAATTTTTGTGACAACGTCTTCATGCAATGTGGGTGTGGGAGTGTCTGAGGATGGAGAAATCACCACCTCTCTCTATATATTTTTCCCTAGAAAGAACGATTGTTGATATCTTTTTTTTTGGGGGGGGGGGGGTGAAAATATATTTTTTAAAAAGAAACAAAAATTCAATGGCTTTCTTCATAGCCTGCTCATCTGTGGTATTAAAACGGACACTTCGTTTATTGAAAACTTGAGAAGAAATGGATATTTCCTCAATTAGTATCGACGTGTCCTTAGGAACCGTAGACGTGTATACTCTAAAATATAGGAATCCACTTTTCCTCTTCTCTCCCTATAGGCCCTAGCCTACGCATTTGACCCTTATCACATAGAATTAGATTACTGAATATGAACTTTTGATTACAGATTAGTGGCTTTAGACCTCTGTCGTAATCGAATAATTAAACATGAAATGCATGGCCAAGCTGAAATGACCACAAATCATTCATTTTCAAAAGTTCATTATTTATTAAAACACAAAGCATTAGTATCATGTGCTCGGGCATGAAGGTTAAAGGCATAATTCACCACTTGCAGATGAAACAAAAAAAAAAAGTGAGTTAGGGATAGAAACAGCCACTGTAAAAAATTGAATCCGTAGAATCGATATTAAGTATTGTTAAATACACAAAATGTGAACAATTCTTTAATAAAAAATGTTTCCAGACTTAACCGTCTATATACAGTTCTGGTTTATTGAGAAAAACAGTGATATCTCCTCATATTTTAGGCTTTATTGCAAAATTTTTATGTGGTAGGATGTTTTGTAATACAACTGACCTACACAAAGCATCAATTGATATGATTAATTAATGTGATATCTTCAACATTTTTAATCATTTCTCCCGAAGATAAACAAGAACTTTCAAAGCAATGAACAAGTGTGTCACATTGAATTCAAAGGCATACAAAACACAACCAACAAACTCTTTATTCACTTTGTTGTATAGACAGCAAAGCCATATATACGCAAGGAAAGTTGTCTTGATAATTGTGAAGATTTTATCATTTTATAAAGAGTGACAAGGGCTGAATACGAATTAGTGTCGACCTTATACAACTTGCTTCTAGTTGGTTAAGTTTTTAACATCTTCAGACTTTTTTATTTCAATCATTCGTTATAAACTTCCTCGAGGTAACACTTGAACCGTGCTGGAATACAACGACAAAAATGAATACTATAGACTTTTACATATAGTTCGGGGATAGGGCAAGCCGCACGTAGATCCGCTCCATCTAATCTTAAATCTCCTTTTGTAGATACTGAAATACAACTTGTGGTAAAATTATCAAACGGAGTTATGAAGGTTCAAATTTCAAAGATCAAATTAATTTTAATCTCCATCAAATAAACAGAGAAAATTAAAACAAAAACAAAAACGTAAATTAACAGAATACATGTGAAGAATTGTATTTTTACGTATGCAGAGTACAAATTAAATAAGGATGGGAATGGAAATGGACGATCTCACTATAAAAGCAAAAGCTTGTATGATATGGGACCCTCATACGCCATGAAGAAAATGGCCGTCAAAAAAAAAAGATAAAACTAAGATAATACAAACCCAGCAACCTTCCCACTTGCGTTTGATTTTGATGAAACTCATATCAGTTTCTTAAATTTTACTCTATTTACAACGGCCACCAAACCAAAGAGACTCCGTAAGACCCCTACTACATTATAATATAACATTGAGTAAACCATCAATGCCTTGCGTGTGGATACCGCATGGCGTTACAACGTGTGGAGATTCCGCGGGATCGGAAGGGCATCTTGTGGAGTTTTTGAAGATTTTCATCCGATACTCACTATGCGTATACGAAGTCGATGCGACATAATATCGTGTGTGTATTGCCAAGCTAAAGGAGGCATAAGGGGAGCATTGCGAAGTAGAATCATCTCACACGCTTGTCGACATGAAACGGGCACCTTCTCCTCACCGGAAATTGGGAAGCAGTAAGTTACATCATCGTTATACAGAGATGAGAACTGAATAGGATACCTGTTATGGGAATGGCGTCCCGATAGGAAGACGTAATAAGAAAACACTTTATTTCGATTATCCTCCCGAGAGGTGAATGCTAATCACTTGGTTTTTGATACGGCTCGTGCGTTTCTCGGTGGATGAGACTGTACATGTACGCAGTACATGTCGTGTGGGAGCACACCTGTGCGTGATAAGAACGTGGCTTTCGAACACCGAGGGTTACACACGATCCATCACTAAAGCCTCGCGCCAAAAGGAGGTCTCCCTATGAGTATGTCGACATTGGACAATAAATAGAAATGATCAGAATGAAAACAACCGTGATAGTGGCGAATTTACTCAGCAGGTTTGGTATCTGCAGACACGAAGAGGAATGAGATGGTATGTATTATTGACCTGTTACGTGATTCAGAGTTAAGCCCCTTGAAATAAGGGATGCAGGGATGATGCATACAAGCTATACTTGCCTCGCCTCTGACAAAATAGGATTTTTTTTAAGGCTGAATATCATACTGAGGATTGAGGTATGTACTCCAAGAACCCGGGATCTTCTTGATTTCTTGCTGTTGATTTTCGTTTTTAGAGCACATACAAAGTGTTAATATGTCAAAGGGATGGAAGGACTCAGATTCAATTTTTTGCGAGACAATGAGAAACCACTTATTCTTCGAGACATGAAAACATATATAAAAACAAAGTAACACAAAGTGCATGGTTTTACGTCTAATTAAAGATGGGTTCTATCTTTTATCAGTACCTCTTTGTTTCTGGATATCTCAGCCATTTCAAAACCAATTTTCATGAAATAAACTTTGAATTCCTTTTAGGATTGTATACTTTTTAATATTTCGTAAGAGGTTTCTCTTTATCTGACAAAGAAGTTGGAAACCTGAAGCTCCATCTTAACCCTGACTACACCATCCATTTAAAGCAATTACATATTGAAGAAGAACCGCTACAAACTGTTGTAGTTGAATGCGTGTGGTGCTCATTCTGAAAAACACCCAAATAACATACTGAAGACACTCACTGGAAAGACAATGTTTCATTGTTGATTTGAGAGACATCACAGGGGGTATGTTAATTACCTCCTCCAAGGGGGAGGTTATGTTTAAGTATTGCGGCTTATTTAGTGAGATTTGGAGTAATTTAAGCCCATCGCACACAATAATTGAAGATGGTGTAAGTCAGATTAAAACAACTGTTTTTGTTTGTTAGTCTCTTTTTTTTTTTTTTGCCAAAGCTTATTCCTTGTTGCTCCTGGCATCATATTTATCATTATGGCAAATTCTTGTACATGTACAGCGTATGTCTTAGACATTTATGATTAATATTGTGAGTTTTGTGATGCAGGATCACAAAAGATTCATTATCCTCCAGCGAATCCGTTCCAGAAATTGTGTTTGTAGACATACGTCTCCAAATCACTGATCAGCAAAAGTCAACATGGAAGATGTTGCAGGACTGTGGCATATAAACAGGCAAGCATGTAAAATTGAAAGGATTCTTTAAAATTAGTGGAGTCTGTCATGCATATATTTATGACCTCTGTTAAAGTCACGAGAAAAACAAAGTGAATATCATGCTGACTGCATAATGGAAGTTAGAGGAGGAACATTAACACGTCACGGCATGAAATTGTCTGCCAGGGAACACATTGGATGCAAGGTGTAGCTGTATTTAATAGGAATGAATTAAAGTTGTTTGATGATGTATTTTTCTGCCATTTTGCTGTGGCATATATGTTTTGTTTGTATTTTTCTTGTTGATTTCATTGTTGCAGTTTCTCTTGTCATTCTGACCTCTTCAAAATAAACTGCAGGACTTGCATTTCTTGAAGGCAGAATTACAAAGTGGATGGGACAGTCTGGCCATCTTTGACCATCATGCCTCGCCTTCTGCGACAGTGTTGCAAAGTGATATTCCCTACATCCCTCAGGGGCAAGGTATGGTACAGGAAGTTTAAGATACATGTATAAAACAGAACCAGGTCACTCATATCTCATGGTCACTCAGAACTTTGCTGAATTTGCATTTTTTTAAATGAAATTAAGCAAAAGAATAATAGACTTCTCAACAAATCATTCTAGAACTGTAAAAACCGAACAATGGGAAAGGGGTTGTGATGGCCAGATTTTTAACCAATAATATGTTGTTTTTTATGTTCTTGCTGTACAAACCCATGAGCGAGTTGTGAGGCAATGACATAACCACCTGATCTGTATTGCAAACTAGTAGCTGGATTCGACTGTTGAATATTGTGAAACTGTGAACCTTTAAATGCTCCATAGCTATCCTTTTTTTTTAATCCCATGTAAGGCATCTTCAGCCTTTTCTGTTTGTTTTCATAGTCAATATATCGTCGGATGAGAACCAGAAGGGCGCTATCATGCAGGTTCAAAGATTCGAGCGTAGATAAAAACGGAACAATAAATTTCCATGAAAGAAAAAACGTTTATTTAATCGAAAGTGAGTAGATTTTTAAGCATTGTTCCTAATATCAGCTAAAAAAGCGCCGTTGTGATTTTGATTCGTAACATTTTACTGAAAACGCAAATAATTCAAAATTGACGTCATAATGTAGAAGAGATGGAGCTCCACATGTGATGCCAATAATTCAATACCCCCAAAATTGCAATAACGGCCTTCTGGTTCTCAGCCGACGATATGATACAGAATGGATATTCACCTCAAAGGGCAGGCGTACCTGACGTCAAAGTTGATCACGTTGCTCCCAAAAGTCATTTAAGATCAGATGCTTAATTGGTCATTGGCAGTATTTATTCATGTTTTGTCTGGGAATCTTATTTTTCATGCTTACTATCCAAACTTATAATGGCGATATGTATAGTAGCATTTGCCATCTTTGTCAAGACTTACCCCAATAGGCCGCCCGGGATAGCTCCGTGTGGTGCGCTGAAACCCCAGACTGCCAGATCAATCATTAAAAAAAATTGACGTAGAAAGAGAGTGGAGCATAGTAGTATAATAACTCTGCTGTAGCTTTGGATTGTCATTACTCCCCCTATATACTGTAATTACGCTGAGGAAAGTTAGAGTATATTTTACATTAATCTTTATTCTACAGCAATGTGCACTTCAAATTATTATATCTACCAATATTACTTTAGTATTAGTTTCTTTTAGTGAAGGTTTGTCTGTTAGAGCTAAAGTTATCATTCTATAGTCTGGGGGTTTAATGTAAAATCATGGCTACTTGTGTTCATATGGAGGGTGTTGATAGTGAGGAGTTTATTCGCCATGTTCATGCTTCTCTCACATTCAATAGCAGGTCATCTCATCTAAGATGTGTAAGTGATTTTGACCGGTTTTACTGTTCATAGACCACATTTACACGTACGACTGACGCCGGCGTGAGGCCGGCCTCACGCCGCCTCGAACGTAAGTGTAAACACACAAGTGGACTGACGGCGGCTTGAGGCCGCCCCAGTTTCGGTCCACCTCTGGTCAGGTGGTTTGAGGTCGGCTTCAAGGCGGCCTCACGCCGCCTTCACGTATGTGTAAACACAAAGCGGACTGACGCCGGGTTTCGAGAGTCGAGAGTCACGTGGACTTGTGCAATACTGTAGTGCGGATACGTCATCATTCGTGATTTTGTTGACCTCGCGCGCGTCAGAAATCTGAACTTTGAATGACCAACTTGTCGTTATTAGAAATAATCAAATAAGTGCTTTTGTTTTGTGATTAATTTTACTTCACTGGAGTCCTGCTGTACTGCGTCGATGAGTTTTCTGCTTATTCAGTCGTTCTGTATCCTTTTTGTTTTTGTTGTTTTTGTTTTGTTGCGTTTGTGTAACTGTACTTGTAAGGTTTGTATTGTTTTACTTTGTATAGTCCCACCCAGTCAGACTCATAAGTCTCACCACGCAGACCGGCCAAGCCGCCGTATATGTAAACGGGGGGTAGTCACGCCGACTTCAAGGCGGCGTCCCGCCGACCAATCTGATATGTGTAAACACACCTTCGAAATTTTTTGGAGGCGGCTTGACGCCGACGTGAGGCCGACTCGATAAAGCCGGCCCATGTGTAAATGGGGTCATTGACTCGTATAGTGTTAGTATTATGTTTTCGTACATTGCACCATCATTTGCCCTCAAACACTCTATTTCTGCTAAGCATAACTCACTCATAACCCATATCACCTATATATATATATATATATATATATATATATATATTCCTGTAATGCAGTTTTAACAGACTCCTACAATATCACCATCTGGACATCTTTGTTAGAAAAAGAAGCCACACATATCCATGTGGTGCTAATTTCCAAACAAACACCATCCTCTAGTTTATCCTAACAAGATGTAAACTGTTTAAACCTTCCATCCAAATAACACTCAATATCTTCCTGCTTTATGCACATTTCAGTTCAATAGTGCACAACCCTAGACACCTGTCTACTCAAATTGTGGTGTAAGCTCCGCCTGTTAATTCAAAACATCTATAAAACTTAGTCATACTATGAAATACAAGTGCTGTCACCTTCGTGCAATTAGGCCCGAAAAACTAAATGCAGACGCCAATTCAGTTTCTTTTATTCATAACAATGCCTTCCGCATATCATAAATTCACCTGTTTTCGTGCCACGCTGTATTAACTATGGTGTGTACCCTCTGCTGCTATTCAGTGTATCAGCTTAATTCACTAGTGATAAAGTTGCAGTCAGCTGCTTGAGTTAATTATGATGGTGATTTCAATACTGCTGTATAGAAAATCTCTTTCTCTCCTTTCTGATCTCTCCTTCTTTCACTTCTCTTATAATCTATTCCATGCTCTTCTCTCTATCTTATATAACTCTCTTCTCTTCTGGGCTACATTTCCCTCATCTCTCCCTTATCATCATTTTTTTTCTTCCCCCCCCCCCCCTGGTCTCCTTATACTTCCCACGAACATGATATATATATCTACATTAGGTCTCAACTCCTCAGCTTGCGTACTTACAGAAAATCCTCAAAGTGCGGAATTATATAGTTCACCGTTTCTATCCTTTTGTTCATTTAGTAATGCTTATTTTCTTTTCATTTCATTTTAATTATTTCATTTTCAATAGAGTGTCAGTGTACAAAGCATACCACAACACAAAGAAAAAAAATTATATTGCATACATCGAAATAATTGATATTAACGAAATAAAATAAAAAATAATCTAATGAATACATGCTATATATATACCGTTAAGTTACCATTCATAATCATACAATTATAACTTGTGTATTGGCGTATCGTCCATTGTATAGATCATGTTTACCAAGCATTAGCAGGAAATAAGACATATTTAATCTAGAAAATTTATAATTGTCATGCTGAAATCGACAACAACAACAACATATACTGTATATCTAGTTCACAGAGTTTTCTACCTCCTGGGACAGACCCGGCGACTCTATGGGCAGACCCAGCTCATGGAACAGAAAAGTCTTACATTTACAAACTACTCGGAGATGTAAGGCAACATGAAAATATGAATATGGAATTAATTTGGTGACATTATGCCAAGTAAATGTAGAAGTCACATGTTAGCAGGCAATGAAATTAGAAACAGGCAAAATAATTTTAGGAACTATAGCACGAAATTATGATTCCATGAAAACTACCATGTCAGGTTGGTCTAGCCAATTTTGTCCTATAAAGGTCTTTTTAATCAAAAATGTTGCGTGTAAATGTCACTCCCTTCGTACCAGATTTCAAAATCTTTTCGACAGGACCCATAATTCAATTCAATTCAATTCAATTAAAACTTTATTTCATTTTTCGAAAAGAACATAAACATTTCACTTTCATTGGTAACAGAGAATAAGGTTACATAATCAAAACAAAGTAAAATTGAAAAGAGAACATAATTGTGGAACCTTGGGGTAACAAATAATGTTGTAATGAAAATTGACTGAAGTGATATAGACGATATAACATTACACAAAATATCGAAAAATGGAGGGACCCACTAAAAAGGCAATGCTTGTAGAATGTGGGCCCCTCAGGTACAGAATGTCAATAGAAAATGAACTGATGCAAAAAGGGGAAAAAGATCGGGAATATTTAAAAGTCAGATTAAAAAAAAAGGTCTGGAAGCCCAATAAGAAGACAGAGTAACGGACAGACACACATACACAGGCGAATGAACATTAAACGAGACTTTTCCCGAGAGATGTGGTCCACACATAAACGTGCAATACTTTATCAGTCATTGTAATTACCATGGTAGCAACTGCACATTCTTGTAGTGGAATTCTTGGTCCCCGGCGTAGATCATGGATCATAATTATCGTCGGATTGTAGTGTGCTTCTTTTTAAAAGGAAAATGGTTTTCCCAAAACATCTCGACGGAAGAATTTCATGAATTTGAATTATTACGCAGTACCCGCTGCATGCTTTAAGGATTAGAACCAACACTTGCTGTCGGGCGGAAGCTCGGTGGTCTAGTGGAGATGACGCCTGTCATGAGATCAGGAGGTCGTAGGTTCAAATCCTGCTCGAGTATGTACTGATCAATTCAGTGCTTATTTACGTCGATGTAGGGCAATTTGTCAATCAGTTGCAATGAAAATGAGTTTGTTCTGTGCATTTGTGCCTTCCAGAGGTGCGCAGCAGCACTCTTCCATCTACTCTTCTACTGTGTTATCATCAGTGTGGGGTTTACTGTCTACCAGTGGGTGTGGACAGCGATGCTATTCAAGATGCACCCAGGAGGAAGCCCGTGTAGCAGCCGTGATGAATGCACACGGCGGGCCGCCAGGAAGGATGGGGCGGCTGCGTCTATCAAGACGACTACCATGTGGCTCAGAGCTGTGGCGGGAAAAGGAATATCCTTGGAGCCCAAAAACTGGAATGGACAAGGGTACAAGTCAGTCTCAAGAAACAGGGTAAGAATACAGACGTGCAAATTAGAGGGATGGTTTTGAAGAAACTGCTGTGTAACAAGAAAATACATAGATACCGGTATATGTGTGTAAAAAGGGTACATGGACATTGGACATAGTGAAGTTGATGTGGGAAATTGTCTTCAATTAGCTACGAATTAGTTAAATGTCAGTAACACAAGTACTCCTGTAAACATAGCTTCATACAGCTAACAGCCTTCTTTCAACAACAATACCCTTTAGATTTCCCAAATCTGTTGCTGGTAGAAATAATGAGAAACACATGTTAAGAATCTGTCAAGTTGATGTTGATGCATCAAACTGCTTCATAAATTTCGATGGAAAATAGGATCTTCCATCATACTATGCATTTTTCTGAAGTATGCTTTTAATGAACTTTGAGGCAAGACAAATGATTTTGTTATAATCACAGTTCATTTTCCCAGTGTTCTTTATAACAAGAGTCCACCGTATATTGGCAACAAAAACAAAGTTTGTACAAGTCGAAGTGGCGCACTTTTTTTTCTTTTTCTTTGTTTTTGGCAGGCGTTGCGGCACTGTAAGCAGTGTGCTTTGGTCACAAGTTCGGGCCACCTCAGCGGCAAGCGAGCAGGCAAGGAGATTGACAGGGCGGAATGTGTCATCCGAATGAACGCTGCCCCAACTCTGAATTACGAACGAGATGTCGGAAGCAGGACCACCTTCCGGGTCATAGGTCACAGAAACTTCCCGAGAATGTTCGACACGGAAAGTGAAAGACAGTTGTACTTTGTGAATCGGACCACAAAGTCGGAGGCAATAGTCGTTCTGTGGTTGTACAGTGTGAATGTCAAGAAGAACCTAGAACTGATTCTCTCCAGGAAGTATGCCAAACAGTACAAAAATGTTAGCTTTTACTTGACACAAGAGGAGGTGATGAACAGGAATGTTAAACTCTTTTACCAGGAGCTGGGAATATCTGAGTAAGATTTGTTGCGGCATATCCTTTTACTTTCTTTGTTGTTGTTGTTGTTGTTGTTGTTGTTGTTGTTTTTGTGACAGTTGTATATTCTCATGCAAAATTTTCTTTGATGTAATGTCATGTACACACAATGTGATGCAACAGTAATTATGTCTACCATGTGGAATAATTGTTTTATCTCATGTTTCAAGTAACGAACACTGTTTTAACGAAATTTCCCTCATCACGAAGCCATTTTCGATCGCCAACAACAAAGAAAAACAGATTAAAATGTGCTCCGTCATAACGAAATGCAGATCGCTCACGAAATCACACGGCAGAGCAATCTAGCTATTCATATATCGTCTCTTCATATGCTAACGCTTAATATTTCAGTGTAATCAAACAGAAATTGCCTGCTTTCATTCCTTGTATCACACACCGTTCTCGAGGATAACTTGCGGTATTACATGCTAGTCCGAAATGAAATAAGTTCGTTATTCCGAAACACACTAATTCCGTATATAGACCTACCTAGATGTTCGCTCATGAAATGGAGTTCGTTATTCCTAGTGTTCGTCGATCCGAAAAATAAAACAGGGTTCGAAGGTTCTTTAATCTGAAAATGATAGGAATCTCGTTATTCTGAAAGGTTCATTAATCGGAGAACGAAATAAGATATATTAATCCAAAATTTGAAAAAAACAAGAAGTCATAGTAGTTCACACTAATACATTTTCGAAATTACAAACGTATTGTTTTCGGAGTAACAAATCTTCGAAATAACAAATCTCTCGTATATTTTCGGATCAATGAACCTTCGAAATAACGAACCGTATTTCACTTTCGCTATGTCGAAATTTGGGAATTGCGAACTTTCGAATTTACGAACCTAACGAACCTTATTCCATTTTCACATCAATGAACCCTCGGAACAACGATCCTTACTTCATTTTCTGATTAACAAATCTTCGGAATAACGAATCATGGCAATAGGGAACCTTCGGAATATGGAACTGGTAACCGAATCGCAGAAACTGTAACTATCACTTTTTATACACGTGTTTCAGACTATAAGCTTGAAATTACAGACTGCTTTATGCTCTCGCTTAATGTACGATCTAAACGAAATTGGTGAGATAGCATCGCAATCAACATTACTTTTCAGCGTCTAATGAGTAATCAAGATAGCATGCGGTTTGCATGTATTCGCCATATACTCTATTTGTTCGGTTATAACGAAATTACGATACAACGAAAGAAGACTGCCGGTCCCGAGGACTTCGTTATAACGGGATTACACTGTATATGGTGATATAAAATCGTCACCTAATACTAAAAAGTGCAAATGGTATGTGACCCTACATCACAAAATATACAAAAAAGTCACTTGGGCTGCTTTGCCAGTATGCCTGAATACTGTATGTATTTTGAGTTAAATTAGTTCCCGACGGACATAACCATTTTGTTTATGTAAATACAAAATTTGATCGTATAAAATTCAGTATCAAGTTTGTAGACAATGTTTATTGTCTATCGTCGTTTTCATCAATTGCCACGTATAAGATGTGAAAATGAGCATGAATACATTATATTATCTCTAAAATCAGTTATTATAGAAGTTTGACATAATCATGAATATAATGTTGTTAATGAGTGTACTGAGTTTTTGGAAAATCTGATGATCCCCTCACGTTGATTGTGATTGAAAATCCTCTTTTTGTTCCACACACAGTAAATGGAAACTCAGTGCACTTGAACAAACATGTAGGCCTACCTTTTAGGTTCCTTTTCTCAGAAGTTATGCTCCTATCTTTGTTTGTTTGTTCGTTTGTTTGTTTGTTTGTTTGTTCTTTTTTGTTATTCGTTCTGCTGGATTAGGAAAATCCTTTGGAGGGTCATTTTTATTGGTCACTCTGAGGTTAGAATCGCATCTGGTGACCGTTTGCTTGTAATACAAAACATGCAAAGGATCAGCTATGTTTAAGTAGAGCATTTAATCAATTACAGGGTATACTGTGGATATGTGACCTATTACAACTTAATAAGTTGAGAATGAGAAGGGCGTTAAGTTGTCCCGATCACTATGGGTTTAGAAGCAACTTAACGCCCTTATCATTCTCAACCGACGTAATGGTGCCCAATTATTGATGGTGTTAAGTTGTTTTTGTTTTTTTGTTTTTTTTTTTTCAGGCCCGAAGCTTATTTATCCTGCTTGTACTCCAATAACTTGCAATTAAATACAGTTTTTGATAAAATCATCTCTTGAAATCAGTTGTCCGGGATACAACAAACCAACTGTGTTGAACAAACAAAATTGGTCTACTCAGAACACCATAGTAACATGTTTCATGAAAACATAAAATATTCAGATTTCACAACGTTCTTCAGCTTTGAAGTTCAGTCGAGGTAAAGATATCAGTGTTAATGTTTTCCTCAAATTTCGTACAGTGATGAATCAGAAATAGAGAGTTTATTGACCTTACTTTTTATCCCCTTTCAGACCAAAAGGTAAACTATGGATGTCCACTGGTTGGGTAGCCATGCTTTTTGCGCTAGAGGTGTGTGATTCAACAGATGTCTATGGAATGATATACGACGACTACTGCAAGTAAGTGTGACATAGATGTGTTTTCAACCAAATAGTTAATATGTTGTGTAGTATATTGCAGACTCTTGCAATTATTGTTTAAATCCAGATTATGCTGTGTTGTGTGTGCGTGTGTGTGTGTGTGTGTGCGCGCGCGTGTGGATATGAAGGAGGGCATACATGACAAGACATCCGGCTAGACGTCTGGCTCTACCTGTCAAAGTTTTGCATTTAATACAGCTGTGATGTAACTGGGCTGAAGTGCCGGAGTGCACTCGCCAAAGGGCCGAGTCTTTCAGCTGTTAGGCAAACAATAAAACATGCTTCATCTTCTTAAACGTGTACAATAGTCCAGTCAAAATACGACAAAAAGTGGGTTAACCCACAACTAATTGCAACAGAAACGATTCCACTTGCAGTTGACCCGGAAGAGCTATTGAAATAACATATTAAAAGTTCCCTGAAATTCGAGTGGTGGATCAGTGTCTAATTTGCATAAATTCAAAATGGCCGCCATACAACCTATTTATGCCTATATCTCGGGATATTTTACCCACAGGAAGTAAATTCCGGTGTCTAAACCTATGTTTTTTAGGTCAAGGAATACAATTATGTTATCTGTAGCAACTTTCAAGCATCCCTTTATATATTTTTTGCATATATTTGCATATAACTACATGCAAAATGGCCGCCATATTGCCTGTGCAAGCCCGTATCTTCGTATACCATTAATGTAGTACACTCAGGAATAAGTCGCTATATATCTGGACATAAAATCTGGACAGAAAATGGATTCTGGTGTTTAAACCTTTGTTTTTTAGGTCAGGGAATACAATTATGATAGTATTATATAAGCAATAACTTTCAAGCTTCCCTTTATACATTTTTTTTTTGCATATATTTGCATTTAATTAAATGCAAAATGGCCGCCATAATGCCTCTACAGGCTTATATCTCTATCTGTAAAAGGTACCCAGTGATGGTGTCTGTGGTCTTAATTTTACTGCTGGAAATCACTGTTGTATAATACGTTCCACTCAGGAATAATAACCTATATTTCACTAAAATTTTGCATATATTCAAAAATAAATCTATTCAAATTAAGAGTAGCTTATATTCATAAGCTACTCTACAAAAGTTTCATGAGTTTGGACATTGTTGTTTAGAGAATGTTCTTGTCATATCAGGGTACCAAGTCACTCACTCACTTTCTGAATAACAGACCCAGGGGTCCAGCCTCACCCGAGTATCTCAAGTTCACCTTCCATGCATTCTTACAGACTATTACTTGGGAGAGGGGAAAATGGAAGACTTTGGGAACATCTAGGGCCATATCTGGAAGCCTTTAGGGACCTCCAGGGCCCAGGGAGGCATGATGTTCATATTATATTCATGACACTAGCGATAAATGCACCTACAGTACTAAGTTTGTTGAAAATTTACATGTGTTTTCAAAAAGAGGATCAAAAATCAAAAGTGGCCCCCCAAAATTTGGTCCCAACCCCAAGGATCAGATTTTAGGTGCCTTTGGGCATCCTGTGGCCTGGGGGGGGGGGGGGGGGGGGGAGGTCGGGGTAGATGGTACCCACTTTACCAATATTCTACAAGCCAAGTTTGATAACAAATTGAACACACTTTTTGTGAGTGTGTGGTGTGTGTGTGTGTGTGTGTGTGTCTTTCTCAGGGTCGACAGTGACAATTGTGAAGAAAGACGAATGTTTTCGTCGAAAATTTGGTCTGACTAAATAGCACTGTTGGACTGAAATGCATTACCACCCTACTTCGTCATCTTTTCTGTACTGGTACCAACACGCGGATTCTTTTGAAAAGAAGATAAAACTGCGAATGTAAACATAAGACTGTATGCAGTCTCCAAGATATTCAACTTTCAGTGACTTTGTATACATTATACCTAGCTCTGTTACACCTGGTTCTACTTGTGTGTGTGTGTGTGTGTGTGTGTGTGTGTGTGTGTGTGTGTGTGTGTGTGTGTGTGTGTATGTGTGAGGGGGATATTTTTTAATGATAGATTCCTTAATTTCAGGGTTCTGGGACCTTTTGGACATGGTGTCTATTTGAACACCTTGAAAGTCTATCATCCTTGGAATGCTACTTGCCTAGTTTGTTGAAAATCTGTCATTACATGGGGTTTTTAAAGAGAATCTGAAAATGGTTTTTGAAAATGTATGCATGACTGACGACGGACGCCAGGAAATAAATGATGGCTATTTGCAATATTAGCTTGAACCTTTTTTTGCTGTCTTGAACCTTTGGCTAAGATGAGTTTAAAATCTAATGAATCAAAGTCACTTAATTTCAGGAAAACTTTCTTTCGTTTTCAGTACATAATTTTCATTTTCTAGCTTGTGATAATACAGATACTTATGGTATGTAATGTGATCTCTGAAAGTGTACAAAACTCGCTTACACTCAGTGTTCTATGCGTTATACCACAAATTCTGGACTAGGATAGTGTGAAATTGCAGTTGATTAATTTAAAGCAAACAAGATCTCGGCTCCATTTTATACTGAAGCGTGGTAAGTCTCACGTTTGTTGTAAACTGTGTCAATGTCTTTCGAGGATGCTTCTTATTCCTAGTCACCAATTAGAACAGCATCATCTCACTCCTCACATATTTTAGAAATGCAACATTACAAGTGTCTGATATAATGTCCTGCAACTATACACTGCCAGTTGCTAACAGCCTGTCTCGCAGTTGCATCAGACTTCTTTGAGGAGTTCCTTAATAGCTGCAGCTTTGTCTGTCGTGATCAGAACATATTTTTGATTAAACATCTTCCTCAAATCGTCCCAATTGCAGTGATTGTATGTCATTTTCCTTCCACTGTTTAACTTGAAGAAAGGCTGCTGGTGAAATGGAGGGAAGGGACCTTTTGAAAGCGTTAGGAACAGAAAATTATGTTATGTATTTTGTTTTTTATTTGACTTAAGACTCCTTTTTCGCCAGCAAAATTGAATTCAGCCTTCATGCTGCTCGCATTTCCGAAAAAAAAAACTGTGTGTTGATGAAAATGTTATTACTGCGAAGCCTCAATGCAATAGGAAATATTTCTTTTAATAAAGCTGCAGATACAACACAAAAACAGGTAAAAGTAAGACTTATAAGAATTTAAACGTGTTGTATGAGCTTGAAGCCGATGAGAAGGATGCTGTTTGTGTTGATCGACTGATGAATCCAGAGTACTAGTAATAGAAATGTTAAGGCATTTCCTTTTTTTTTTCCTTTTTTTTTAATCTGGCTGTAAATTACAATGTTTTACATTTTCAGTAAGTCACTGGGTGAAACCGCGCAAAAATATGACAAATCCACTTCCATACAAATTATCACGGCCATATATTGCTCATTGATAAACATGCCTTTACCAAAAGTTTTGCAACAAAAGACACAAGTATCGACTAAACATGGATGCAAATCATCGCAGGTAAGAAAAAAGATGTTTGAAAATAAAAATCTGCTAATGATTTAAGACCAATTTTTGTGAACCATAAGCAGGCTGGGAAGCACACTTTGAAAGCTATATGAGATATGTCCAAACTCACGAAACTTTTGTAGAGTAGCTTATGCATAATCATGAACTTGATGACATGCCTCCTCCCCCCCTTTTGGCAAAAAAGAAGAAGAAGAAGAAGAAATAAAGAATTGCAAAATAGACACAAGTATAAGCAGTAAACATGAGGGCAAATTACAAAACATAATACATTAAATATCATGCAATCATGAAATATTTTAACGATTCCTACTACATAATTTGAGACTTTAATATTTGTGTACCTATTAAGCACACTATGGAAGCTTAGTTGAGATTACAGTTAAATAAAGATATTTTCTATTCGATGCTATTTACATTTGTTTTCTGTTCGGAGGCTTTATCTCAAGAAAATGTGAGTACAATGTAATACAATACTTTTAATCAATGCAAGAATATACACACTAGGTGTAAGGATAATCATCAAGGTTGTGAATTGTATCAGAACAATTTTCCCTTGAAATCTTGGATGTAGACATTACAGTACAATTAACGTTCTGCAGCTCGTATTCGTATATCTGAAATTATATTCATGGTAGTAATTTCAATAGATTTATGTATAAATATATGCAAATTTTAAGTGAAATATAGGTAATTATTCCTGAGTGGAACGTATTCTACATCAGTGATTCTCAGCAGTAAAATTAAGACCACAGACACCATCACTAGGTACCTTTTACAGATAGAAATATAAGCCTGTAGTGGCATTATAATGGCCATTTGTCATTTAATTGAATGCAAATATATGCAAAAAAAAATGTGTAAAGGGAAGTTTGAAAGTTACTGCTTACATCATAATTGTATTCCCTGACCTAAAAAACAGGTTTAGACACCAGAATCTATTTTCTGCGGGTTTTATGTCCAGATATACAGCGACTTATTCCTGAGTGTACTACATTAATGATATACGAAGATACGGGCTTGCACAGGCAATATGGCGGCCATTTTGCATGTAATTATATGCAAATATTTGCAAAAACTATATAAAGGGATGCTTGAAAGTTGCTACAGATAACATAATTGTATTCCTTGACCTAACAAACATAGGTTTAGACACCGGAATCAACTTTCTGCGGGTTATATATCCCGAGATATAGGCATAATTAGGTTATATGGCGGCCATTTTGAATTTATGCAAATTAGACACTGATCCACCACTCGGATTTTAGGGAACTTTTAATATGTTATTTTAATAGCTCTTCCGGGTCAAATGCAAGTGGAATCGTTTCTGTTGCAATTAGTTGGGGGTCATTTCATATTTTGACTGGACTACAATTGTAGTTCAATACCGATTCAATGATAAGAGTGTTGCCATTTTACAATGCCATATTCAAGTACATGATTTAATATATGCTTCTTACAGTGCTATGTTCATGTTTGTTATACAGTAGGTCTCAGAATCCCTTTACAACTGTTTTCCATAGAGTATTTAAAAAACACTGAATAAGTGTTCACTAAATCAAATTCATGAAATTCTTCTGTCGAGATGTTTTCATTGCAACTGATTGACAAATTGCCACTAAAACACTGATCAATTCAGTGCTTATTTACGTCGATGTAGGACGATTTGTCAATTAGTTGCAATGAAAACATCTCAACGGAAGAATTTCAAGAATTTTATTAATTAAGCAGTACCCGCTGCATGCTATAAGGATTAGAACGAACACTTGCTGTCGGGCGGAAGCTCGGGGGTCTAGTGGAGATGACGCCTGTCCGGAGATCAGGAAGTCGTAGGTTCGAATCCTGCTCGAGTGTTGACTTATATTGCCTGCCTTATATTATGTATGTCGGCTAGGATTCAGTCACTTAGTTCATGTTGATAAGGTATTGCACGATTATAACGACATTCACGTTACAACAAAGTAAAAATTCAAGTCTCTATGATCTATATTCCCTAACGTATTGTACTGTTCGGCTATAAGGTAATTTCGATATAACAAAAGAAATCTGCCGGTCCCGAGGACTTTGCTGTAACGGGAGTCGCCTGTAGGCCAACTATAATCATGCACATAATATTCATTAAGCATAACAAACGCATTCATAATCTATGAATCAGTGGAATAAGATGATATTTGAAAAGGTTTCGAACCGAAGAAGTGCCGCTGAGTGGGTTTAAGCTATACTCCACAGTTGACTAATCTATTGCATACAACTCCCAATGCTCACTAACTCTGAGTATCATAGTGCGGGTGCTGTTCGTTATTCCGAAGGTTCGTTATTCCGAAGGTTCGTTAATCCGAAACACACAAATTCCCTATACCTAGAGGTTCGTTAATCCGAAAATGAAAAAGGGTTCGTTAATCCGAACATTTGTGGCGATATTCCGAAGGCTCGTTAAGCCGAAGATTTGTTAATCCCAACATGAAATTCGGAATAACGAACCTTCGGAATAACGAATCTTCGGACTGAAGAGACTTCGGAATAACGAACCTTTGGAATAACGAGCTTTAACCCATAATGCAACCTTCAGTCTAGTCCTGTTACGTGTGTACATGTTTGTGTATGTTGTGGAGGCATATGTGTATGTTTATACATAAAGTTAATTGGAGTCCCTCTGCTAAAATTGAAGGAGAATGAAGTATTCAGTATGCCTACCAGGGCTGCTACCTTTAGTGATTCCTAAATCACTTTAAAATCATTGCCATTATACAAAGTCTCAGTGTGGTTTGTTTTAATGTGTCCTAATTCGATTCAAAGAATTCAAATGATATTAAGATGAAAGAATCAAAGGAACTACAGTTCTCTTACTTAGGGCATCCACACCTGCAGCCAGCATGGGAAATTCAAGTGAGTCACTTGAAAAATAAACCGTCTGCAATGAGTTAAAATTGATTGCTTGATTGTCCAATCACCAAGTGACACTAGATACAATAAAACTATGAGAAATGTCAATATCTAAAATTTCTTTTTTCTCTGGTGATTGTTGGTTTAGGGAACACCCCAGGGACAGAACATACTATCACTACTTTGACAAGATTAAGAGGGAGTGTGCATACTACACGCGCAGTGAAAAACGTCTTACCTCAGGGCACAAGTTCATGACGGAAAAAGTGGCGTTTGCGCGCTGGGCCTCCCTCTACAAGATCCGATTTCACCTGCCTTCATGGGCCAACCACAGCTATGACCCCAAGGTCCGCAAGGAGACAGTCTTCCAAAAAGAGTATTTGCTCCACCAGGAGAAGTTGAGGAACAAAACCGAAGAGGATAAATCCAGTGGGGAAGTTGTTCGGACGTTTGGTGATGAAGATCAAGGAAATTAGGAGAATGAAAGACATTTCATCAAAATGCCAGCAGTACAAACACGTTTCATCACTTATCTGTTACATTTGAGGGGAACAAAATAATTGATTATGCAATGTTATTTGAATTTTCCACCGAAAAGTCAGGATCACCTCAGCCCTATAAGAGCAAACTTTTATAATCATTAGATAATTTTGATCTAATTTGTTGATGTGCAGTTGTAATCAGCGTGGCACGGAACTCTACCAAAATAGGTTAGACGTCAGTGTGGAAGGATTGTTATGTTGTACAGAAAAAAGGATTATAAGGAATTATCAGATCAGTATATTCAGAATACTGATTGCTGAAAACTGTAATTTCCCGTTTGGAGAGCAGATGAAAATTATTGTGCAAACCAGTGAATCAATAAGATTTGATAATGTGATGCTTAACGGTCGATGCGTTTACTTAAAAGTCTGTATTGCATTGCAGTGGAGTGCTAATATACGATGTAGTAGAGACCGGCTAGCTTTTAGACCTTGATCAAACCTGCCTGTCAATTCAAAATAATTTGTGCTATAAAGATAGTGACTTTTTAAGGGTTTGGAGCAATTTGCTGTCATGCAAAAGAAAGTGAAATAATTTAACTAGGCTCACTGGAATGGTAATACATGAGTGCACAGCGCACGCACTCCCGTTATTTCGGATACAACGAAGTAAATTCAGGACCCAAAATTATCTATTAGATATCTTTATACACTTCTTTTTTTTTCAGATCATAATGACATTTCGATGTAACTAACGGAAGAAAATTGCCGGTCCCGAGGGCCTTGTTATAACGGAAGTTGCCTGTGTCAGAGCTGCATAAAATTTGAGGGGCAAGAATAATCAGAAATATTAGAAAATGCACTACGAACTTCTCTGTTCAATATTGTGTGTTACACACACAGGCGAACCACGTTATAACAATACAATGTAATTGAGTTTGCGGTAATTTTCTCTTTATAACAAATCTCGTTAAAATGGACGCCCATAGGTTGCTATATCAATACACAATTCAAGTAGACACCTACTGCAGACGATGGAAATACATCAAACCTCACTTACAGGTGACAAACTCGTCTAATGTATGTTATAGTGTTAATTACAGAGTATTTGGAATAAAATTGTAAACACCTATATTAATTTTGTAAATTCACAGTGAAGCCAGTTGAGAATGAATGTTTGATTTGTTCTGTGGGTCTGCGAATTTGAACATCGTATAGGGAGGGGGAGGAAGACCCAACATTCTACTTATTTCCAAGGACAAACATTTTCTACCATCCTGACAGGAGTGTAATAAGCCAGTTCGGGGTTCCACTTTGAGCTTGAGCAGAAAAAAGGTCATTTGTACCAGCAGAGCATGTTTGTTTTTAAATTCACTGAGATAAGCATCTGTTCAGACGGGAGCCCTTAATGATTACTGTATGTATTCAAGTAATCCTTGCCATCACAATCACATCCACCTGGCAGCAAAAGCAGTATTTGGCAATATCAATAGAAGAAGATTGTCATTACCTTCAATGCAAAATAAATTGATTTTTTCCGAAGTGTCAATTGGTGCATCATTCTGATCACCTGATCTACGCGAGTACATCCCTTGTTTGAACATGACTGATGAATTCCATGAATTGTTACGTCGGGCAAGCTAATGCATTCTGTTGCTTGAAGACTAGTGGAGTGCCTAATCAACTGAGAAAGAAGAAAGGTCATTTGTACCCATCTGTACATGAGCTAACCCCGAACTGGCTTATTGTCTACGAATCGTATTAGAATCAGTCACACCCTTCCTATATGAACATGTGCAGATGGTTGGTAGAAAGTACGCTTTATGTTGCATACTGTATAAACATGAACATGATATATATATATATATATATATATATATATATATATATATATATATATATATATATACATGAAACGTGCTTGCCATGCACAGCAGGTGTTACCCATCCACTTCGTGTCTGATGAGGTGCGACGAGTGCTGTCATGTTCGTGTGCATGGAATGTGACAATTTGCCTGCGCCTGGTATGTGAATTCTCGAAGCGCATGTTTGGAAGTAGGGGCCTATATTATAAAGAATGTTTCCACCAGTTCTTTCAACCTCGTAATAAACCATGGACCTACTTAGGTCCATGAATAAACGAAGCAAGGAACGGCATGATGACAGTTTTACCAGTTAAATCTTAGCTCTAAATGGTGCAGGCCCGTAACTAGGATTTTTAACGGAAGGTTCAGAATTAGGAAAAGTTGAACTTATAGTTCAAGTTGACGTCCCACATGCAATTGTTTCGTTGATTTTCTGGTACCACTAGAATCGCCTCATAAAAGATTTGCCCCTCTGAGGGGTACACACACACACAAACACACACACACACACACACACACACAAACATATATATATATATACATGAGATGATACAGGTATGTATTAATATTTCTGTATTGTTTAAGTTTTTTTTTACATATTAAGAATTAATGCTGTGATATTTTGGTGGAGGAATATAGCATTTTTTTTTATCCACTGTATTGCAATGATATCATCATTAAATACTTGAGAGATTATGTGTGCAATATGATAATTATGTGCATTCTGTGTTCCAGTAATATAACTTTCAACAGCTATTTTGTAATTCATATCCGTGTTTTAACCTGCCATTCTTGTAGCATGAAAGGGTGGACCTGGTTTTTGTAGGTATGCTTTTTTGCCTTGAACTTGACTAAAGTAATATATATTCAAATAATATGTGTATATATATATATATATATATATATATATATATATATATATGTTTATGTGTGTGTGTGTGTGTGTGTGTGCATAGAAAAGGGGTCATGGGGGAATTTAGGTATATCTGCTTTTTCTAAAAAAAAAGAGTTGTATTTTCTCAATAACATACAGAATTTAGTGGTATAAGATGCATTTTGTGCTCTTGTCAGTTCAATTCTACATTGAGCCCGCATTAAAGAATTATTTCTCAAAAAGGGCAATATTTGCATTCTTAATTTTTTCATGGTTTTATCCAAATTCCCCCAAACTATCATTTATAATCCTTATGGATAGAAATAGCGATATGTATATATATATATATATATATATATATATATATATATATATATATATATATATTTATATATAATTATTATAATATATATGTAGATATAGATCAGAAGTATCCCGTATACAAATATATATATATATATATATATATATATATATATATATATATATATAGATAGATAGATAGATAGATAGATATAGATAGATAGATAGATACGGGAAACTTCTTGTGTTATTGTGCGTCATTATACTTTCAGGTACAACGGGATTGCCTGCTCTTCAACAAATAAAATGAGAATGATGACTTTACTAGCAACGAAATGAAGTAGTATTAGATGTCACACAAAAATGGTAACAACAAAGAGTGTATCTAATCGGCAATGCTGATTTTTATTACATCCTATTTCGTGGCACAACCTGAGTAGAAATGAACTCACACAATCATGTGATACGTTTGTGTTTTTTGTGTGCTGTTTCATAGACTTATATATTTTATTGAAAAGTGATCGACCCCATAGTTGGTTTACAAAATTTAAAAATGCATGATTTTTTTCAAAGCGTGCACGCATTAATCAGTATACGACCAGCAATCTATAATTTTCTACTTTATTTGTACAAGCATACATCATATAGAATGATAGATACCAAATTTTGGTCATGTTTAAAGACGTTTAGACAGAAGGCAGTTTCTTATTTACAGTAGAAATAAAGACACAAAATTGATTTGCTTTGCAAGCCAAAGTGAAATGTTTCCCAGCTCATGCAGATTTGATATTGACTAATTAAATGGCATATTAATCTTAACCCTTTTAAGATGCAGCATAGCAATTACACAGCATGGTTGGTCTGGGTAACAATATTCTTAAAAGGTAGGAAAATGACCGCGAGTGTTCGCTTGACATAGGTTTTTAAGAAGACACTAATAATCTAACTCAAAATTTATACATATAGTGCAACTCTGAAATATGTTTTTATTGTCCATGCAGAGGCTTCAAAGAACACTACCCTTTTCCATCCCTCCGCCCTTACTGAAGAGACACCATCCTGACGATGCTTTTTCCTTAGAACTAGAATTGTAGAATTGCTTCCAAGTCTGTGGTACTTTTTTGGTTGTTGATAGTGAGTGGTTCATGGTCTCATCCGTAGTCTTCATGTGGAATTTCCATCGACAGATGGCGCTGTCTCCAACTCCGTCCAGGAAATCAGGTTGTCATCTAGAAAGGGAACATTTCCTTTAAGTGTAAAACAAGGCAGTTGTGGAATTTGACAGTTTAGGCATATATATATATATATATATATATATATATATATATATATATATATACAAGTGTTACAACCCCATAATATGCAAAGCATAATGATGTTATAAACCCTGAGCTCTCTAAGTTGTCTGTGCACAGAACACGAATATTATAAACAAAAGTGAAACAAGTTTAGTGAAGACATGTGAAGAGTTTTATCGCAAAACGAGCTAACTTCATTCTTGTCAAGTTGAGATATTTGTGATTAAAGCTGCTAAAAAACACACAGAGAAAATAATGATAAAATACGTGATATTTTTAATCATAACTTCTAGAATATTCCTTGTTATGTCACAAGTGAGGTATTACTGAAAAGGTTTAATAGTGCTCTATCTGATGATGGACTTACTTTGAAATGTCTAAAAATGGCGCTTAGCTCATTTTGCAATTAAACTATTCCTGGGTATGTCAATGGGACATGGGACATCGCTACATTATCTCTTTGCATGCTGTGGCTGTTTTACTAATATCAACATTTTAAGAAAATATGAGAAACTGTTATATTCTGATCTTTTCTACTCTTTTTCTCGTCTGCTACATTCTTATATTTTTTAATTTTCTGTCTATTCTTTAACTCTAATCTTATGTTCAATTTGATTAACATGGAGTAGAAGCTTAAAGTCTGTCTTCGTTAGTACATTCCCCTAATGCTGAACTGTTTCTTTCACGGTGACAGAGCTGGAAATTGTATAGGATGTCGGCGTGACTGTTCTTTCTGACTTCTTTAAGTGAATTAATTATAAATGAAGTGAAGTGAAGTGAATTGGTCAACGAGCTGTCATCTTGTATAAGGCCTGCACGATAACTTTGCCAGATGTGTATACGTTTAGTCCAGATCAAACAGTAATGAACATTGTATTCCACAGTGTAACAGGTATAATAAGCAAAGAGTGTATTTTGATAATCTTTGCAAAGAATGAATTAACTTGATCATGTCACGGGTAAGAACATTATTGACACGTAATTGTGCTAACGTACCTGTTTGATCGTTCCCACCAAGGAGTTCCCAGAGTTTTCTCAATAGTCCGCCCTCTATCGACCAATTCGAAACAGATGACCAATCATCATCGTCCAGATCCAACGTGGAGAGGAAGTCATCTCCAGAGTCCTCAGTAACCATGGTAACGGTGACATTTTCTCTCGTTAAACCAGTCTGCCCCTCCTCCATCTGTACTGATCGACGAAGTCTATGGAATGAAAAACGCAAGCATACCAAAACCATCAACATAATCTCATTTTTGGTAGGCTGACGGTGAAATTTGGTAGCCTGAAAAATAGAGAAAAACATAAAATAACACAAGATGATTTAATAGAACTTAGGAGAACAAACCATGATTTTGATATGAAAATTAAGAGGTGTGATAAGTGCTTCAAATACCAAGTACTAGTAACAAGTATAACTTATTAGGAAAAAAAATCAATTAAACTTAAGAAAAATGATTATGAATGACAATAAACTAGTGGGTATGTAATAATTGAAAATGAATATGATAAAGGGCTTCAAGTACCACGCTCTGTGACCAAGCTTACTTTATAAGTCTTACATGTTCAATATTGAATTGAGGCATAAACATGATTTTTCCAAGACACCCCATATCATGGAATGAACATAAGGGTATTCCTTGTTCTATAATTTGAAAAATTAAATGATCTTGAAATTCGGCCGTGAGAGAGAGAGAGAGAGAGAGAGAGAGAAAAGTTTGGCCGAAATTGGCCATCGAGCCACCATTTATGTTCAGCTTTATAATTATATAGCTCTTTATATATCTATATTTTTGCATATTTATATATCTATATATTCATATATTCATATATTGAAATATTTATATATTCATATATCTATGTATACATGATATTTATATATTTGTATATTTATATATTTAAATATTTATATATTCATATATCTATGTAAACATATATTTATATATTTGTATATTTATATATTTTCGTATCATACACAATCATATCAATACACCCATCTGTATACTATATTTTCTAACTATATGTTTTACCTGTGATAGGGATTCTCCCTGATTTCGGTTGTACTATTCGTATTTCTCGTGCAAGCCTCTGAAGAAGCTAGTAGAGTGAGAGTCAGGAGCAGCAATGTGACGTCACTAATGAAGAAATGCATTCTTCTGATTCGTTTTCGACGACCTTTCAATCAAAGTAAATAATATGGTGGGAATAATGTTATCAATTTACACATCAAGCTTGCATTATTATGAAGAAGCCTCAGAGTTTTATCATGAAATGCATTATGCTTGAGTTGTTTACTTTTTATAGTTTTGATAAACAGAAGAAAATTAAACGAACTAAATGGTCAAGAGTTCTGTTGACATCGGGCAAAGTAAATAAAGTGATGTCATTTCCCAGTTCCTTATAGTCTTGTAGAAGAATAGTCACGATCACAAGCAAACTAGAAAATTTCAGAAGTGATGTTGCAGCTGCGCAAATCTACCAAAAACCTGCACTGACCTTAACGTATAATTCAATACCATGTCACACTAACTTCAACAATCTAGATTAAAGTAAAGTTAGATACTCCATGTAAACTTCACAATCTCACATTCACTCGTCAGCAAAGTGTGGGAATAAGAATTATTTTACCTGCTTTTTATACAACGGATACCGTGTACAGGTATATGTTATGATTGATAAAGCTATACTTTCTCGAATTTGACAGTGTGAAATTGCACTTATATATCTGTACATAAGACTTTACACACCCTCGTCCTTAGCACAGACATTATATTTGTTCACTGTGGGGAAAATTATAATTGAAAGAGGAATTAATACATAGGATGGGGAACAGACTTACCAAACGATGAAGTCAGAGAAATCGGCCCACAATGTGATGGGATTTGATGTGCAGTACAAGGACTGGTTAAGATTGTTGTTGAAGAGACTAAACCAATCAACCTTACTTTTGATTGACAAGTGAATGAATAACGGGTCATTTATTGTCTAACCTGGTAAAATACTAGCAGTAGAGGTCGGGATCAACCAGCAATAGTTCACAGGTAGGAAAAAAAAAATGTTGCAATAATATGCATCTAGGTATAGCAGCTACACTATTCAGAACATTGCAATCGTCTGGGGATTTTCCCGAAATTTTTAGGACAGTCTGGCCACAATCAAAACAATATCACTGAGAGCCCTTGGGATCTGGGACGAAGGGGGAAAAATCTCATCTGCCTCTTATAATGTTCCCAGGTGTTTGTTTACTTTCACTCATTTTTTTTTCTTTCGAGGGTGGTTTTTTTTTGAGAGGTGGGGAATTTGACAAGTTCAGATGGGAAAGGAGGGCTGTTATTATCAAGTCGAATGTTGGACAATACTTTTGTCTCAATAAGATAAGATAACATGCTCCTTTATCAGTCTTAAATTGTATTTTGAATTTCCAAACAATAATTGGTTCACACACTAATGCTTCATAATGATAGTAATAACGCATATCAGATAAAACAGCACACCTCCACGCATTAGGGGGAAAGACCGCATTGCATGCAAAAGATCGCACAACGACTAAAACCGTATTGGTACGGTGAGAAGACTGTTGTTATGATATTCCTTTTGAAAATCATTTGAACTTGAGACATTCGTTTTATAGGCATTGTTTACCATTAATTTGCAGATGAAACAAAAATCCAGCTTTAGCGTTTCAAAATAGTTCTAAAATGTGAGTTAGGGATAGAAACAACCAGCGTAGAAAAGTTAATCAGTGTGATCAATGTTAAACACTGTTAGATACACAAAATGCGAACAATTGTCATAATAAAGTTGCTTCTAGACTAAACCGTCTACAGTTATGGTTTAGTGAGAAAAATAGCGATATCTCCTTATATTCTAAGCTTTATTGAGAAAAGTTTTATACGGTAGGATGTTTTGTGATACAACTGGCCTATACACATATGCATCAAATGTGATAACTCGAACATTTTTTAAATCACTGCCCTAATGGTAAACAGTACCTTTAAGCCATGTAAGGCCAATGTCATCTGTCAAGGAATATCATATCACTCTGTTGGTAGAAATCGACTCTTGATAAATCGGGAGAACAGTTAATGTCGGTATCTGCCTCCTGCTGGGTTACGGGATAGATAAGGAAAAATGCACATAAAAATAATCTTTAAAGAATGTCGCGCAGTGTTCTTTAGTGTAAGCGTCAAAGGGATAAGATAGTTGAACACATAAAATCATTTCAATTTCTACTCATTGTGACATGAAAAACTGTTGAAGTTTGGCTCTTCCTGCACTAAGTTTTTACCCACCTTCTATGTAACACAGAAGCAAATCATTTTCTGAGACGGTTAGCTTTTAGTTTAATCATTAAATCTTATAAATTGCTGCAATATTTCAATCGACCGATTTTGAGAATCGGGTGTGTCATGCATTGATTGTATTGGCAATCGTCTTTTCTCAAAGGCTACTGATGAATTTGATCTTTCTCTATTCCTTGCTAAATGATTTTTTTTTTTACTATATCTCTGTTGTAAGAATTCTTTCATCACAAAACAGTAATTAATGCCGAGCTGTTTAAAGGGGAAGGCTAGTAACTGATCAGTGGGAATCAGTGGAAATGCTGGGAGATGATTGTTCCAATCCTTATGGGATTCATTCAAGAGTTCATTGTATATCTATCATGTCTATTGTTGTGTGAAAATGATTTGCTTCAGAATGGTCTCATATTCAAGTAATGTGTAGTTTAATGCTTCCAGGTTAGCGTCCCTGGTCAGTGCCGGAGCATTAATCTGCACATTACTTGAATATGAGACCGTTCTGAAGCAAATCATTTTCACACAACAATAGATATACAATGAACTCTTGAATGAATCCCATAAGGATTGGAACAATCATCTCCCAGCATTTCTACTGATTCCCACTGATCAGTTACTAGCCTTCCCCTTTAAGCTGGAAGAGGAAAAGCGTACAGCTAACAGCTGATTTAATCATATCTTCCTTGAAGATTTGCATTCTTTTACTAACGGGAGGATCACAATTTCATACCTAATTATTTTGTTTTGCAAGAATGTGTCAAACTTTAAAATTCTTAAAAAAAAAAAAAAAAACTTGATTACTAGTATTTGTCCGATTGCAGCAAACATTGACTAGTCTATAGATAATTTAATTAAAAAAAACAAAAAAAAAAACGTTATCAAAGCCGAGTTGAATATGGGACATGGAGTTCTCAATAGAGCAACCACGTAACTTCCTAATGAGCAAATAGCAGCGAGCTAGTGTATTTTAGACGTCATCTGACTTCATTCTGCCAATTTTAAATGTATATTCTGTACTCATTCGATATAAATCATCCTTTAAACTGACATGCATCTGTCCATTCGATGTCAGTCTTTAAAGGGGAAGGCTAGTAACTGATCAGTGGGAATCAGTGGAAATGCTGGGAGATGATTGTTCCAATCCTTATGGGATTCATTCAAGAGTTCATTGTATATCTATTGTTGTGTGAAAATGATTTGCTTCAGAATGGTCTCATATTCAAGTAATGTGCAGTTTAAGGCTTCCAGGTTAGCGTCCCTGGTCAGTGACGGAGCCTTAATCTGCACATTACTTGAATATGAGACCGTTCTGAAGCAAATCATTTTCACACAACAATAGATATACAATGAACTCTTGAATGAATCCCATAAGGATTGGAACAATCATCTCCCAGCATTTCCACTGATTCCCACTGATCAGTTACTAGCCTTCCCCTTTAAGGTGGGGTAAGCCAATTCTGTATTTGACAGCAAGAGGGTAAGATAACCCAATGACCGCCCTTCTTGCAGTGACGGTGATTTGGCTCAGTCGGTTAGCGCGTCTGCCTCCCCCATCCATATAACCCGGGTTCGAATCTCGAGTCTAGCTGAGCAAGACACTCTGTCCCTCGGATATAGGACGTAAAATGGAGGTCCCCGTGTGTGAGAGAGTCACAACTCATGCATGTGAAAGATCCACTTCATTCATTCATAGCAAAGAGCATAGGGTGAAGTGGTCCGTTTCACATCCAACTGGACCCCATGGAAGACCAGCTAGTGCAGCCGAATATGGACTATCCAGCCATCTTTTCACATGGAAAATGAAACACACACACACACCAAAAAAAAAAAAAAAAAAAAATCGAATAAACAAAACCTGCAAACAAAAACATGCCTGGGTTTAAAGGCGCTAAACGCTGTCTTACTGATCATCCCTGTTTTTAGTGTCATTCTTTTAACGCAGTTCAGTTCATGTGTGTGTGTGTGTGTATGTGTGTGTGTGTGTCTTTCTGTCCGTCAGCTCTTTTACTGTATCTCATCCGTGATTGTATAAACTAGATTGGATAGTACACGTATTAGATACGTATACACCTTTGTTTCTTTTTCAGAGGAATGAAAGAAAATTATTATTATCTTTTTTAATGGAGAAAACGAATCTCCTGTATAATGAAACTTCGTAATAATGAACGTTTTATTTAATTAACTAATATTCGGATAAAGATAAGGAAGATCAAAACATGTGTAAGCGTGTGTGTGTGTGTGTGTGCGTGTGTGTGTGCGTGTGTGTGTGTGTGTGTGTGTGTTTGTGTGTACTTTCGTTTTTAAGAGGTTAAATACTTTAGAATGGCAGGACAGAAAACTGTTGGATCAGTTTCAAGTTGTTCAGCAACAGAGATGGGGAAATACCGTGTATACGAGGGAACACGTTCAAACAAAAATCGGGTTTTGTGAAAATTCAGAAAGTTACAACACGAACCCTATACGCGCTATGCAATTTTATAAATGTAATGTGTTAAATAAGGTCAAATCATTACGTCAGAGTATCACTTAAAGGACAAGTTCACCTTCATATACATGTGGATTGAGTGAATGCAGCAATATTAGTAGAACACATCAGTGAAAGTTTGGGGAAAATTGGACGACTCGTTCACAATTTTTAAGTGTCTGCGCAGTCACTGCTGAATAAGAAGACTACTAGAGTGAATGATGTCACTTGCATACAACGATATAAGGAAAACATAAGGAGAATTTCACAAATTGTTATTTTTTTTTAAAAGTGCACACTCCCTCGACTTGTTGCTGACGTACATATGTTAAGAGTAATATTATTTCCCCTGCCTTCTGAAAGACTCAAGTCAAGCGTTCTTTTATTATGCGAGAAAAGTGAAAATTTGTAGAATTTTCTTTATGCTTTTTTTTTAATATCGTTGTACACATGTGACATCACAAGCTGTAGTAGTGATTTCATCCAGCAGTGACTTGGTAGAAACTTCAAAAATTCATAACTTTTGAACGGGTTCAAATTCATGAAATCCTTCCGTCGAGATGTTTTCATTGCAACTGATTGACAAATTGCCCTACATCGACGTAAATAAGCACTGAGTTGATCAGTGTTTTAGTAGTAGCCATGATAAAAAAATCATGGGCGTACATACTCGAGTAGGATTCGAACCTACGACCTCCTGATCACCGGACAGGCGTCATCTCCACTAGACCACCGTGCTTTCGCCCGACAGCAAGCGTTGGTTCTAATCCTTATACCATGCAGCGGGTACTGCTTTGTTATTCAAATTCATGAAATCCTTCCGTCGAGATGTTTTCATTGCAACTGATTGACAAATTGCCCTACATGGACGTAAATAAGCACTGAGTTGATCAGTGTTTTAGTAGTAGCCATGATGATAAAAAAAAAAAAATCATGGGCGTACATACTCGAGCAGGATTCGAACCTACGACCTCCTGATCACCGGACAGGCGTCATCTCCACTAGACCACGGAGCTTTCGCCCGACAGCAAGCGTTGGTTCAAATCCTTATAGCATGCAGCGGGTACTGCTTTGTTATTCAAATTCATGAAATCCTTCCGTCGAGATGTTTGTCCAATATTCCTCAAACCCTCACTGAAGTGTTCTAATAGTAATATTGCTGCATTCACTCAATCCACATGTCTATAAAGGTGGACTTAAAAAGTTGTCAGTTGCCTGAATTTTGAAAATTCATGTCGAAATAGAACAGTATCTAATGATTACTCGAAACCATTAGTCTCTCAATTCATTGAGAGGCTGGGCCAGCAACTTTTTCACATGAGTGCATTTAAACAATTAACTGCCCTACTTTGGCAAAAGGAAGCAAGTGACAAAAGTGACATTTCTCGTAAAAGAGCAAAATGTGTCTGTCATTTACTCTGACGTCAATGGGTATCATGATGTCTTATCTAACATATCTCTTAGTAGGATGAGTGTTTCTGCATGAAATTTGGCCTGGAAGAAGAGCTCATTATGTGAATTATGAAAACATCAATAACTCAAATTCGGATGGTATGTCACTTGCTTCCTTTTGCCAAAGTAGGGCATAATAGAGTATAATACGATAATACTATATAGATAAACCTCTACGATTCAAACCGACAGCGCTCAAAATGATTGCTCTTTCGAATCATTGACACAAAAGAAGAAAAAAAAAAAGAATTAGATATGGGGAAATAATGTTTTAATCTAAAGAAGAGAAATTTGTATATATTTATACATGTATAAAATGACTGGCATTTAATTCATTAAGGAACTTTATGGTATTCAACAAAATTTTGGAAACAAAAGGTTATACCGCTGCCTTTTAAATACGGGATATCCCGTATGTGGCCTCAGCAGGGGGCTTGCACCAACTTTACATACGTTATATCTCTTTTTCCGACCCGATATGGTTTCAACTATTTTAGCCTGTAGGTTTTACCTCAGATGTCACTATCTTACAACGAAACAAGAAAAAAGACGGTAAGACAATGTGCATGAAGGATAATTTGCACTCTCTCTGTGGAAAATTGTTAAGCGATCGAGGACATCATTAACTCACCCATTTTCATACTCATATTGATTGTTGAAGAATTAGTTGTGAAAAATAACTTCCCTAACTTTTATCTGATTTAGATCAAAGCTTTACCTTAGCGCTTGTAACACAATTTTATTCCTTTGTCTTTCAATTGGTTTCTGAATTCTCCTATAAAGCTCGTTCAAATAATGCCTACTTTGATTTAAGCTATTATCAGATTTTTTTTTTTTCAAAGGGAAATGATGATAACCATCTATCACAGCTGTTCTCAGTGTTCTACATCTGAATCAAGAAGACGGATATGGGGCATCATTTCGATAGATAATGGGGATATGGTCGATTATTTGGGGGAATTTCCCACACATGGAGCTGGCTGGGTGTTTCCTGTCTGACGTGAAGTGCCCTGGATACTAACGCAAGGATCTTATTGACTATTAAAGGAAACGTTTATTTCTGATTATGATATTTGAATGTGTAACGGTACTTTTCTTATGTCTTAGGCGTGACTAGCACTTAAAGGAAACCAAAACCAAAAGAGAAATATGGATTGAGTTGCAGCAACATTAGTAGAACACATCAGTGAAAGTTTGAGGAAATAAGACAGTCGATGCAAAAGTTATGAATTTTTTTAAGTTTCGGTATTGGAACCGCTGGGTGAGGAGACTATTTGCGTTTATGGCATCATTGTGTGGACAACAATTATAAAGAAAATATGAAGAAAATTCAATATGTTTTCACTTTTCTAGCATAATGAAAGAGCACTTGACTAACCGCTTTCAGAAAGCAGGGGGAATAATACCCTTAACATATGTCAGTATCAAATTGATGGAATGTGTAATTTTCATAAAAATGAATTTTTGTGGAATTCCCTTTATAAACTTTCACTGATGTGTTCTACCAGGTTCTACTAATGTTGCTGCTTTTAATCAATCCACATTTCTCTTTGGGTTTTGGTTTCCTTTAATCAACGATATAAACAAACATAAAAGGAAACCACGCGTGCAGGTTTTGAACTGGTATTCTGTACTAGTTGTTGCCCTCATATTCTTTGCTAGCTTTTAATTAATGCAAAATTCCGTGGCAACTTCCTAGGTAAATAAGCCCTGTAAATCTCAACGATGAAATTTTGTCAATTCTACCATATTACTTTAATAGGATAAAAGCCATCGATGGACTTTCAAATATATATGAAGGGTTTGTTTGCAAAAACCGATAAGTCCATATTTGTCAAATGGAGATATTTGCGATTAAAGGTAAAGAAAAATAAAGAGAATAATAAGAAAATTTTTGCTTCTTTTGACCATAACTTCAAAAATATACCTTTATATATAGTGACCAATATATCATTTAAAAGGTATTATTTTGTACTTTATGACAGAGACCTTACTTCAAAATCTTCAAAAATGGACTTATCGGTTTTTGCAAATAAACTCTTCATATATATATATATATATATATATATATATATATATATATATATATATAAGTAACAAAACTGGAACAAAGTTCATGCTGTATCACCAACGGTTTATTTCTGCACACAAATTTTTGAGCGTCTCGCCGCCCTTTCTCAAGTGTTGACACTGAGAGAAAGTATCAACACTCAGAAACACGCTCGAAAATTTGTGTGCAGAAATAAACCGTTGGTGATACAGCATGAACTTTGTTCCAGTTTTGTTACTTATCTTTTTATCTTGCCAACACGTGGATTACCTAATCAACATATATATATATATATATATATATATATATATATATATATGGCAAAAGAGCGGAGTGGTATAAGGACGGGTAGGAAAGAGAGGAGAGAGGGGGAGAGAGAGCTCGAGATTTTGTGTGTGTGCAGCGGGGGGGGGGGGGACAGGTAGCAAGGTAGAAGGAAGGAGAAGAAGATAGAATGGAAAGAGAGAAAGAAAGTGAGCTAGAAAGAGGGAGAGAAAAGAAGGAAACAAGAATGAAATCAATTGTATTATTAAGATAGAAATGTATGTTTTTTAATCAAACAATAGATTTTGTGTGTGTGTGTGTGTGTGTTTACGTGATTTTTATTTTTGTGGTTATCTGTAAGTATATTTTGTACCATGTAAAGACATATTTAGATTTTATTCTGTAACACCTTTTTACAACACGGTGGTACGGGTGTGCTTTGTTGTTGTTGTTATTTAAAGTAAACTTTGGATAATGGTTATCTCATCCAGACAGGTGGAAACTTGATTCTAACGTGAATACGTGTATGTGCCGTAAAACATTTGAAAAGCGTTATTGTGACAAAATGTTTCAAAACGCCGTGGAGAAGTGCTGATAATAGCAGAAATTCAAGTTATTTTGAAAATGTTTGAAAGTTGCATTTCATCGCATTTTTTGATGGTGACCTTGTTTTAATGTTGGGTTTGTACATGTGGGTTTTATTGTACTCTAAAAGCACCACATTTTGTAGCAGTACTGAAAAGAACTGTCTTTTAGGAGTTCTTGAAGAGAGCGAAATGTTTAATATTAAATTCAAAACAGACAAGGACCATCCATATACTGATTTACAATCACGCAATTCAACATACCATCATCATCTCTCAAAGAACACATCATTGGATATTCAAGCATACATATTTCCACGCTTTATACTGCCAAACATGAAGTGATTCCATGTGTAATCAAATCATAACTCAATAAACAGGAATACAACTGCCATGATTATTAAAGTTTGACAATACTTTAATGATTTCGTTGATCAAGTCACATGAAGCTGCTCTTTGCATTTAACGGGAAATGCAGCCATGACAAATCGAATCTTACACAAGAGTGACAGTTGTGACAATGTTGAGACAACGGTTGACATTAAACGACACAGTCTTGAGATAATGGTTTCCATTAAACGACACAATGTTGAGACAGTGGTTTACATTACACGACACAATGTTGAGATAATGATTTATATTAAAAGACACAATGTTGAGACAATGGTTTACATTAAACGACACAATGTTGAAACAATGGTTTTACATTTTAACGATGTAACATAGTGGAATTGAAGTCATGATCATCGATTCTGGAATGTTTGTAAAGGTTTTTTTGTTTGTTTGTTTGTTTGTTTGTACATTGATTTGACTGTTTACATCCCAATGAATAGTTTTATTACAGGCCGTATCAGTCATAAAAGAAATTTGATCATGACACAACTTTTATATACTATGGTAAAAGAAAACCCCATAGAACAAATGTAGATCAAGACGACATGTTTTTTTTTTTTTTAAACATAACAAACAATACAGACAATTACGTCTTCACACTCAAATATATACAAGAGCTTCCTTTAAAAATATGACCGTTTTATACACTTTATATACATAGAGGCCGAATTTCTGCATTTTATTATAGTGTTTCCAAATAAACAAAAAAATAAATAAATAAATAAAAATCGGCATGCCTGAATAATTATGCGAACATGGAATGTCGAACATTCACTCATCATCTTCAAGAGGATTTTTTTTTTTCTACAGGCCTATACTATAAAAAAACACACACACATTATTTCCCCTGGTTTTGGGTATCCAGTCAAATTCCTCTCAACTTGCGACAGTGCAAAAATGACTGTGCGTTATATTATCTATTTAATAGTAATAATAGTAATAATGATAATAATAATGACGATGATAATGATGATGATAATAATAATAATAATAATTATTATTATTATTATTATGATAATAACAATAATAATAACAATAATACTAATAATAATAATAATAATTTCTTTTGTCGTCAAAATAGAGTTGGTCCACAAACCTTCGATAGTACACAACAGCCGCTCAGGTTCATAAGAATAGAGCTGCATTCCTTTTATAAAAGGCACTTATTTCAGATGACTCATATGTTTCACCAAAAGTGTAGTGAATACTTCTCATCTTTACTCCTTTTAATAAAGATAGGTCTATACATGGAATTCATGCATGAAAATTACTCTAAACTACTGCACTGGGGAATGAAGGGTGACATCTAAAGATGAAAGTGATGAAAGATGAACAAGTGCACAAAGCTTTAACACTACTGACTTCGTTTGAAGTTAATGCCCTTCTGGTTTAAAAGTGTTGTATTTCAGTTAGCGTCGGACTTTGTATCATATCTACATTTTCTTATGTATAGAATTTTTTCAGTCTCAGATCATGTGTTAGTGTATTTAATCATTACAAACAACAAATATACAGATACACAAAAAATCACGACATTTGTCAACATTCAAAAAATCATTACAAATTGCAGCAATGGTATAATGTCTTTCAATAAAGAGCGAAGGGTTCGTGACACCATTCTAACTAGAGCATACTGAAAACAAACGTACATATACACAAAAAATCACGACATTTGACAACATTTACCAACAAATTCCAGCAAGGAAGTAATGCCTCTGAGAAAAGATCGAAAGGGTTCTTGGCCTCATTCTAACTAGAGCATACAGAGGATGGTGACAACCTCCTGGGAAAGATTCAATCCCAAGAGCCAAGAGGGTTCACCTTACTTAACACGTGGCACATCATTAAACATTTGGATAAATACTAGTACTCAGAATTCTTCTAAGAAGCGAAACATTACTACCAAGGTGATGTCGCCGCAATCCGCAATCCGCAACTCGCGATCCACTATCCTCAATCCGACGCTTCACGCGTAAATCAGCTTCACTGGAACTTCATCGAACTCTGATACCGAGATCATCTCGTCACCTGTGTGTTAAAAAAACAATAATCAAAATATAATCATTTCACTTTTTCATGGTTAAGAAATCATGGTAATCAGATTCATGAGTACTTTGTATGAAAGTGTAACTCATTTCTCTGTTTGTTAATTTATTTTTGTTTGTTTGTTTGTTTGTTTCTAAGAGAAAAGGTCAGTGGATGACCGTCTTCACTGCATCTATAAGTTCCAGGAACGGTAAAGAACTGCCAAAAGATACTTTATTTTTAAATGTTGAATTTTATTTTCCTAATACAAGCCTACAGTGCTTCCATGGCAACAATGTGTATCAAATATTTAATAATAATGATTGAGGGCTTGCGTTTTGTAGGATTATTTTAGAATAATAATTTCATGTTTTCCATTTTAGGATCAGGCAAATCTCATATTTGATAAAAGGCCTTTGGAACGTACCGTCTGCATCATGGTCGGTGATTAATGCCCAGAATTCACCCAGTCTCCCGCCTTCGAGCGTCCATTCGATGACACAAACCATGGCGTCCTCGTTAACATCAATTTGTGCGAAGGCTTCTTCCCTTTCAATTTCATCGATAGGGGACGGTGTGATATCAAGACTTTCTTCTATCACCGACCGACGGAGTCTGAAAAATACAGAACGAGTAAAATAAAGGATAAGTAGCGAAAACGTCAAAGTAAACTCTGAGATTGTCAAGTGGGGTTGGCTTTGTCGGATTCACTTATTATTAGTTGAGTCAAAGTTGACTTTTATTATAATCACCGAAGAAGTAGACACCATCTGAAGACACGCTATTAATCCTTCCTGCGGCAGTGAGTCAAATGTGCTCTAATTTCATCCACAAACTTATAGGCAGGATATGCAGTGTGGCACGCAAAGGGTTAAACAGCAAAGCATACGGATGACTTCCCGTGACATCAATCACATGCATTTGTGTTGTTGTTTGATCTATCCTTAATGAAGGGAAATTATTCTGACCGAATAGCAGTTCAGCGATGCTGTCCTTGAGAATTAGTTCCTCATTTCTTTTTAAAAGGCGATTCTGTCTACAGCGACGATTACAATATTGATATAGTTATGACAGTCTACTATGCATAAATAAAAGCATAACTAAATGATATTGGTATCCTGCTACTTACCGGGACATCCCACCGGACTTCCTAACTTCAACTTCTAAGTGGCCATCGGTGTAGGTGGGGGCGCTATTCTTGTTTGGCCCACAGGCCTCGGAGAAGGCAATCGCGCCGATGACAAGGAGCAGGACCGTGACGTAACGAAGATTGCTATGCATATTCATGTTCAATGTCCAAAAGAGTAGCACCTGTATTGATTAGAAGCACAGGAAGGAGACGCAAATGAGTAACATCAGACGGAATGATAGCTAGTGAGCGTGATAGAAAAAGATGATAATGTTTCATTCTTTAAGGCTCCGTTTTTTACACCTGTCTATTGGACTCTTCTAATTACGTAAAGATATCGATTTATAAAGTAAGCGTGTGTGTGTGTGTGTGTGTGTGTGTGTGTGTGTGTGCGTGTTTATCAAAGCCTAGATTCACTGAGCTATGGAATGTCAGTATTCTTAACCTCGTAATCTTTTTTTTTCTTTCTCAAAAGGAATAAATGGATCCACAGACATGCATAAAAACAGACGATTGCGGTTTACTATAAGTAGTTGATTTCAATCAAAAACAGAAATATGCATGGAGTAATCTGGACAATATGTATCAATGATAATCATTTACGTCACGTAAAATGGAACGTTTCTGTAATTTCACGAATAACAATTCGATATCATTTTATGGATGTTTCGTTTCCTAGAGAGCAGTTATAACGAAGCATTGGATTCACCTGCTCCCTATAGGCAGGAATTCACTTAGTTGTTGCTAGGTAGGGCAATCCTCCGACAAGCTTTATTGTTGCTAGGGGCAATTTTTTTTTTCAAACAAAGTATGCATAAAACTTGTATACATATTATACCGAACCGGCCTACTGCTAACTCTGATGTAGAACATTGTAGAAGCAGCAAAGAAAGATTAAAATTGGACGAATCTTACCTTGAAAAGTCATCTTGGACGGTTGGAAGGAATAATAAGTGCGGTAGCAATATGGAGCTTAGAAGTCGATACTTCAGTCGATGCTGCCTGGTATGTCCGTCTGCTAGAACTTCCCGCCAATTTATACACTCGCCCAAGAGGAAACGTATGCACATTTGCCTGCTAGCAGGTTATGGGACGCATGTACCTGTTTCCCTTATCATTGCAGTCAATACACGGGTTTTCCCCTGTCGAATGGGAATTTCAAACGTCCTTGGGATTTTCTACTTTCTCCTTGTGAACAGAACAAATAGATCATGAGAATATCCTTTCCAACATTGACTCTATTACAAGGTTAGCAAAATATTATGCCACATGTTAATCGTCACCCACAGGCGTCAGGTGACACGGTTATTTGATTCGATATTTGATCCATTCAGTTTACAATGTATCACCTACATTATTCTTCTGTTGCAAAGAAGAGCGAAGTTTATGCAAGTATGTGTTGTCGGAAAGTGAAAGTAAAGGTGAATTTTAATTCTAATTTCAGGTTCAATGAAACAACCATCCCCCATTCCAACCCTAAAAGTTCATGTTGTGCTTATTGGGATGAAAAGTGAAAAGACGTCTACGCCGAAAAGGACACGTTGGTCCAGGAGCTTCGGGTCTCCAGCTGAAACCATGTCCTCCATTCGTTCAATACCAGCTAAATTTGCTAAACTTGTGCGTTAGGCATGTTAGGGGCGTGCGGCTTTCAAATACTCTTTCTTTTTGATAACAACAAAATAACAACAAAATCACCACCACCACCACCAGCAACAACAACGGAATGATGATATTGATCGAAATCTCAGGAGAATGAAAAGGGAAAGAAAAGAAGAAGAAAGATGATAATGAAGAAGAAGAACAAGGAGAAGAAGGAGGAGGAGGAGGAGGAGGAGGAGAAGAAGAAGAAGAACAAGGAGAAGAAGAAGAAGAAGAAGAAGAAGAAGAAGAAGAAAAGAAGAAGAAGAGCAAAAGAATGGCACCGTACAATTTTTCCTGCATGCCCGAAGAGTTGTTGACGGGAGAAATGAGAAAGGACAAGGAAATATACTCATTGTACAGCTGTACCAGGGGACAGGGCTAGAAAGCAGGTGTATCGCCATGGTTCCGCGAAAGCTAGGAGCTATGATTTCAAACATCAGCCTCTAAAACTGAAAGAAGATTTCCTCAAAAGTAATGGATTTCATATCGATAAATAAAGTGGAAGAATTCCACGGTGTGTGTTATACAGAGATTAGCCGCTTGAAGACACGCGGAGAAACGTTTGTGAAGACCAGAGAGCTCTAAATAAATCTTTGCTTTACTGCCGATTGTGAATCCACGACTCGTACCCGACATACCTGTTATCGGCATGACTGCTTTGTTAACAAGAACTAGTATTGGCACCTGGAGCAACTTAAGTTTCTTTTTCTTTGATTTTTTCTCCTCTTCTTTTCTATGCCATTCTCCTTTTATTGCATGATTTAAAAAATCATTTCTATTATGTTGATGTTGATATTAGTGCTGTAAAGTTGTGTTTTTTTTTTCTTTTTATTGACAAGTGAGAGCGTTTGGAAGCCGGTACGCTCCCAACGCCTTTTCCTTGGTGTAAGCATGAAACAATAAGTATTTCCAATTGAGAAAACAAACATGCACACACACACACACACACACACACACACACACACACATATATATATATATATATATATATATATATATATATATATATATATACAAACACATACATACACATACATACACACGCACACACGCACCCTCGCACACACACGCGCACCCCCCCCCCCCCCACACACACACACACAAACTTTCGTACGCGTTGAAATGTCATGAAATTAAGTTTGGCCAGGGAGGCGAGTCTCACCTCCTTGGTTTGGCGAATGTAAGGAAACAAGAGAGAGAGAGAGGGAGAGAGGGTCAAAGGTCAAAATCGGTCAAGGGTACGTCGAGTCGTTCCATTTCCGGTAGGGTGTACAAATTTTCAGGTCCATTAAAGGACATGGTCTTATAAATAATCCCACGATGAAGCAACTCTACCTGTTTGACTGCCCAATGAAACTGATCAGCTTGTGGAACTATACCGGCTTTGACTGCCTCTTTTAGAGAATGTTATGTTGGTGTTATTACAATTACAAGTGTTAATGCTACATTTTTGTAACTCTGTGGTGTCCTGCGTTGTAAATATTGTTAACCCCACTAGGTGGATTTTAATTGGGCGGTTTATGAATTGTCTACTTATTACTATTATAACTTTTTTGTTCATCTATTCATCAGTCACTCATTTTAAGAACTTCATACTTTACAACTCTTTTTTTGTTATCACCCGGTAATGTTAATAATAACATCATGTTTCTGTTCCACGGAGTGTGATATTAAGCGACTGGAATCAAATCCTTCCAAAAGTTGTGATATCCAATAATGAAAGGCACTTTTGAAGTTGAACAAAAATGGATGTTTGCACAATATTGATCCCTAAGAAATGCCATCATTGATCTTCGACGTTATGCTTCATTTAATTGTTGACTTCATTTCCACATTTCACGTAGTTTGTCTGACTGACACACAAATTGTAGCGATGTCAGCGGGGTCACATTTAACACATTTCCTATTCTGCCGACGTGTTAAAAGAACAATTTTCATCAAAGCACTGTGGCTATATATACAGCTTTAATTCTTTTAAGAAATATCAATAAAATGCACTATGAATTACTAAAAACAGAAAGTTTAATTTGGATCACCAAAATTATCAGGAAACTTGCATTCGATGACATTATCGTGGAGCTCCACATTACACGAAGTAAGTCATGCAAGTAGCCATCTTGAATAAAGTGACCCCAAATTATTTCTGCTTCCGGGTTGTTTTTTTCTCTCTTGCCTGGTTATATGACGTAGGTGTTTAGAGATATTTACGTCGGTACGTCTCCACATGTTGCACATGCGAAATGACCAGTCAGAACTCGACGAGCAGTTCGTTTTCCCCCTAAAAATCTTGTATTTTGGTGAAGTTTGGATAAAGAGGCATCAATTTTGTGACTTTGGACTCTGTTTTCTATGGTAAAATCTCAAGGGTTTAAAAAAAACCGGTCTTTATTTGATTTTCGTGGATGTTTTTAAACTAGAAACCACTTGCATTTAGAGTAAAAACCTGTCGCATTTTGTCGCAACAAGGATAAGCAAGCCGGTGTCGGGAGATCTCTCGGGTATTTTTCGGGACGCAGAATCACGGTTTTGGAGGTGATTACGTAGGTTCGTATTTAAGGCCACCTACCTTACGTGGAACCGTTACAAGTGAAGGGCCTGCTACTACGTGTTGTGCTAATTACTTCATTACTCTGCCGTTTTTGCCCATAGAATTTAATTGATTTCCACAATGATCGTTTCCAAAATAAGTTTTCGTTGTCAGCCGGTTGTTCAGTACTTGTAAAGTATTTTTTTTAACACTAGTATAACACTTCCAATAGTTCTAAGCAGTTACTAAATAGACTTTTTAACGTCAGGTCTAAAGAAAACTTTATGATAATGTATGTTTCACTTTTCAAATTCAGATCTTTAAATTCTGACATTACATGTAACAGTTAGACAAAGTCCAAGTTTAAATCGGCAAATTACAAGTAATTCAATCTTGTCTTGAGTTTGATTTGATGAAGAAGATGTTGGGTTTTGACTTTGAAGTACAAATGTTTACCAATGCCCCTCTATATGTATGAATATGATTGTTGTTAGATAGGTTAATCATTAATTATGATCATTGGTCTATTGTTATTATAATTATTATTATTATTCAATATTTAACATTAGTATTATTATTAACAACTGCAGAATATCTCGCCAAGATTTTTGAGGCATGCACGAGATTTTCTTGTGCACTGTGTGCGTAATATCCCGGACGAAATAAAGCACAGTCAGTATAGTCGAGAAATCTCGTCTGGAGATCTTGGCGGGGTATTCTGCAGTTAAGCCAATTATTGTTAATATTTATCTTAAGCTTATTAGTAATATTAATGTTTTATTGTCAGGCACTAACTTGGCTAATCATAACATTGGCATAAAGTCTATGCCTAATTGATTAAAATTGATTAGAATATTATGATTTTAATTTAAAATGTAATTTTGCAATATTTTCAGGCCATTTATGATATTATCCAGCAGTGGATCCAGGATTTGAAAATTGGAGAGGAGGGAGGAAATTCAAAGAACTTCACTTGTAAAACTCACAAAGGAATAGTGGAATACCCACCAACTCCACTTGACTTTTTGGAGTCTTCCTCGATCAGTAACATTAACAATGTGCATGAAAAAAAAAATAACCGTATGAAAAAACAATAGAATAAATTAAGATGAAGTACAGTTAACTTGCTATTTAACTTTTTTTTTGTCTCTACATGTCTTTGAAACAGCTTCATTTTGGTGCATAAAACCATCTTTTTTTTTGTTTCGAAAACCTGCATAGGGGGTAATAGAGTAAGGAGAAGCAATTCTCCATAAATTGCCGCAGAAGACATACAGTTGAGTGCGACATTCGACAAGCCATAACTCAGTAAATAAATATCCAATTTCAATTATCTCTTCACCATTGGATTTGTCTCGCTGAGACCTTTAATATGATATATGGTTTGGCCATATTTCATGAATTTTTTTTTTTTTGTCTAACATAGCTACAAATTGCTCATCCATCTGTCTGTATGGTACTCCGCCCTCTATTGTCTGAAAGTGATATTCATGAACCAACGGCGTAAATCCGTACTGAGGAGTGGGGGGGGGGGGGGGGGGGATGGTCACCATCACCACGATTTACTACAAACCCATAACCGGACCGGCGCAGCCTTGGGGGGGGGGGGGGGGGGGGGAAGGGAAGCTTGGTGAACACCACCCCCCCCCCCCCCCCCACACACACACACACACACTTTACAGGGATCGGATGTCCCACTCTTTTGCATGGAATAAGTTATAGTGGGAGGAAAGTGGCAGCAAAAATATGAAGACGTTTTGTTCTTGTTACTTTTTTTTTTGTCAGATGACTTTCGGCGGAAAATGAGACCTTAAAAGTATGAAAACATTTTTCTTTTTGTTTTTGAAAATCTGTGAGAGGGAGCGGAACGACCGAACGGGGGGAGGGTGTGTATCCCTCTCCCACACGAGGAAGATTTTGCATTTTCAGACCTGAAATTCAGCGATCTGGAGCACACTTTAGGTGAAATTTTGTTTTCTTTTCTGTAAAAAACAATAAGAAAATGAAATATTCACAATATATTATTGAATGACTAAATCGTGATATTTCAGCTCTTGCTCCGCCTGTGCGACATCACTGTAAAGGCCTACTAAATAATGGGGCCTATCACCGGCGTAGACAGGATTTGATCTTAGGAGGAGCGGTTATGTGCCACGGAGGGAGCGAAGCAAGGGGGGGGGGGGATGGTAGGGAGGTTTCCCCCTCCCACGATGAAATTTTTTTGCGTTAATAATTTAGACATTTTACAGTCCCAAAACTGCCGTTTGTAGCTATATTTTTCGCTTTGGAAACTAAGGAAGGCCGCACCAGGCGCAACTGCTGTCAATCACTGGCAGCAACATCAGGAGAATGGCATAGCAATTAAATGCTAGCGAGCTTGAAATTTTTGACATTTTAGAGTCTAAAAACTGCCGTTTGTAGCTATATTTTTCGCTTTGGAAATTAAGGGGGGCCGCACCGGGCGCAACTGCTGTCAATCACTGGCAGCAACATCAGGAGAATGACATAGTGGTTAAATGCGAGCGAGCGCAGCGAGCGAGCTTGAAAATTTTTGACATTTTACAGTCCAAAGACTGCCGTTTGTGGCTGTATTTTTTCGCTTTGGAAATTAAGGGGGGGGCACACCGGGCGCAACTCCTGGCAATTACTGGCAGCAACATCAGGAAAATGGCACAACGATTAAATGCGAGCGAGCGAAGCGAGTGAGCTTGAAAATTTTGATATTTTACAGCCTAAAAAACTGTCCTTTGTGGCTGTATTTTTTTTGCTTTGGAAATTAAGGGGGGCGCACCGGGCGTAAACTGCTGGCAATTACTGGCAGCAACATCATGAGAATGGCATAAATGCGAGGGAGTTAAGCGAGTAAGCTTGAAAATTTTGACATTTTACAGTCTAAAAAACTGTCGTTTGTGGCTGTATTTTTTCGCTTTGGAAATTAAGGGGGCGCACCGGGCGAAAACTACTGGCAATTACTGGCAGCAGCATCAGGAGGATGGCATAATGGTTAAATGCGAGCGAGCGGAGCGAGCGAGCTTGAAAATTTTTGACATTTTACAGTCCAAAGACTGCCGTTTGTGGCTGTATTTTTTCGCTTTGGAAATTAAGGGGGGGGGGGGGGGCCGCACCGGGCGCAACTCCTGGCAATTACTGGCAGTAACATCAGGAAAATGGCATAACGATTAAATGCGAGCGAGTAAAGCGAGTGAGCTTGAAAATGTTGATATTTTACAGTCTAAACTGTCCTTTGTGGCTGTATTTTTTTTGCTTTGGAAATTAAGGGGGGCGCACCGGGCGTAAACTGCTTGCAATTACTGGCAGCAACATCATGAGAATGGCATAAATGCGAGGGAGCGAAGCGAGTAAGCTTGAAAATTTTGACATTTTACAGTCTAAAAAACTGTCGTTTGTGGCTGTATTTTTTCGCTTTGGAAATTAAGGGGGCGCACCGGGCGAAAACTACTGGCAATTACTGGCAGCAGCATCAGGAGGATGGCATAATGGTTAAATGCGAGCGAAGCGATCGAGCTTCAAAATTTTGACATTTTGCAGTCCCACAACAGCCGCTTGTAGTTATATTTTTCGCTTTGGAAATTAAGGGGGGGGGGCGCACCGGGCGAAAACTGCTGGCAATTACTGGCAGCAACACAAGGAGAATGGAATAATGATTAGTAATGCGAGCGAGCGAAGCGAGAGAGCTTCAAAATTTTGACATTTTACAGTCCCAAAACTGCCGTTTGTAGCTATATTTTTCGCTTTGGCAATTAAGGGGGGCGCACCGGGCGCAACTGCTGTCAGTCACTGGCAGCATGCAACATCAGGAGAATGGCATAGCGGTTAAATGCGAGCGAGCGGAGCGAGCGAGCTTTAAAATTTTGACATTACACTCCAAAAACTGCCGTTTGTAGCTATATTTTTCGCTTTCATTTTTGATTTTGTCCCACTTTTATGGGGGAACAACCCCCCCCCCCCCCCATCGACGCCTCTTCATAATATGAGGGTGCTTTTGTTAAGTGAAAGATCTGCTCCACACTCTTTGATAAATTAGGGAAATATACGTCAATATCAAAAGTGTACAAAGTTTATCGAAAGGGATCCTGTATAGCAGAGCATTAGCATGTTTATGATTGCAATACAACGATCTGGTGCATAATTCTGGCGATATTTGGACAATATTTTCCATTAAGAAAGTTCGAGATTTGTCCTCATCTCGGAAATTGCTTGGGGGATAAATGATTTGTCTGCCTAAACACATCCGTATAGGGGCGGGGCAAATGCCCCTTTGCCCCACCCCCCCCCTCCCCCAATAGATTCGACGCCCCTGATCTTCCCTGGGTATGCCCATAGATGTATCCTGAATGAGTCATCAGTCACTGTCGTTTCTCAATAATGATTCAGGAAATGGAGGGGGTTCAATTATGGCGATATATTTTTTTGTTATTGTTTGTTTGTTTGTTTTCGTACATTATTTTGCAGATGGTCCCCAGTAACTCGCGTCATAGGATGTTTACATGTAGGCCTATACACTGCAAAAAGTCCGGTGTTAAATAGTGAACACCGAGCTGGTGTTAAATTTTCGGTGCTCATTTATGGTGTTAAATTCGTCGGCGTTTTCACGAACTGACGCTATTTCGATTTTGGTCAAAATTTTCAAAATCGAGATATTGGTACCAAATGAAAGTGCTTTCAAAACTCTACCAAATCCCAAAATTTTAGATCACAAAAGTAATTATTCTTGATTTTATCAAAGAAAGAAAAAAACGACGGTACTCGAAATATCGAGAAATTGAGAAAAACGAGTTTCACGAACCGACGCACGAAAGATACGCCGGTTCGTAAAACCCGAATTGCTACGGTGAAGAGCAATGCGGGTTTCACGAACCGTCGCAGTTGCATTACTTTGAGCTTTGTTCAACTTACTGGCCTAGAATTAGGTTTTGGCCCTAATCCAGATCTCAGAGTGAGAACCAAGCCTTCTGAAAGATGAATGACGGCCTAAGCCAGCCCACTGTCCACGAGTGAAGTGAATGGTAAGCTATAATCCTATTAAAATCATGCTCAAAATAACAGTTTCAGTTGGACTACCATAACCATTAATTGCGGTAGTGTGTAGTCCCATGTATTCAATCGCGTGATGCTTATGAAGCCTAGTCTGTAAACGCCATACAATTTCAAATTAGATCCCAAATCATATTATTTATTGTTTCTTTTCAACTTATGTCGTTAGACGTTACTTCTGAGACTACTGAGTACTATAGTCGTAACGTCTGTGTGCAAGACATGCAGATTGCAAGATTTCAAAGTCTCGAAGACACTAAAACTAGCCTTGACTTTTGAGTTGAAAATGAAATCATGAGATTGACAAAGTAGGCGTACTAAACTAAAAAAAAAATAAATTAAAAGTCTAACAGTAAAACTCAAAGGAAGAGTAAAGAATAAAGTTAGACACAGACTTTTACTTTCAAGTCTAACTATTAAGTCTAAGTTAAGACTTTACTTGTAATACCAGTTACTAAAACTAAGATCAGCTGCAGTCTAAGACCAAGTCAAATTAACACAGTTCAGAGCCATACCGGTAGTCTACCTCTAGATCTACATCTAGACTAGTGGTAATAGTAGGTAGAGTCCACCCATTTTTTCCCCCAATCTTTACTGGTCCATTCCTGAAAAAGTTACTGGTCAGTGTCCAACAGTGATTTTTCCTGGTCAGGGACCGTCGGACCAGTGCCAGTGTGCAGCGTTGGTGTAGATGTCATCTATGACAGTATGTGGTCTAGTGATACTACCTAAACACTACGAGTACTCTACAGGTTAGGTGGCTTTCCTGTACAGTGCAGTGTTAAAGTATACTTGTGAATTCAGCCCTAGTACCGTACTGTTTGTAGTGTATGACTAACATTAGTTCGAGTGGAGTACCTAAGCACAGCGGTGGGGCTTTTTTCCCCTAAAACTTGTGAATGTGGCCCAACCAAATGGCGTTTGTATATTTACGCTTGATTGATAGTGATACAGTGGCGCTGTCGATTTCCACAGCAGCCATACATAATCTTTTGTCCTTTCTTCTTTCCTTTTTCCCCTTTGTTCTTTCACTCTTTTTATTCTTGGAATCGAAGGACTTCCTAAGAAATGTCCCTCGACTGATTTAACCAGGACTCTTGAGTCCTGGTAAACCTAACCTTACCAAGTAACCGTTAACGTTTGTTAGGCCTAACATAACAGTAACACTGACTTAGCCCTGTATTGACTTTGTCTTTGGCCAACTTACTGAGATGGCGAGTCTCACTCTTTAACGTTAGTCTAAACGTAGTCGCTAGATCTGTCAGTGTCAGTGTCACCGGTTATTGTATATGGTGCCATCTCTAACGTACTTTAACAAGTTGATGTTAGTTATCTATGTCAACTTACTGATTTAGTAATAGTGGTACTGTCATCCTGTTGGACATCGCCGAAATATCATCCGTGACGTGTTAATTTCGTGTCACAAAGACAAAAGTTGCCAAGATCTAATAGTATTAGATGTCTAGATTTAGATGTAGTCTAGATCTAAGTAATATGAAATCTGTGTAACTTAAAAGTGAAAGGTCTAGACTTCACTTAGTCTATAATTAGACCAGACATTCATGAGGCAAAGGCCTATTTAGTAGATCTATTCTTATTCTATTTTAATGTCAATTCCTGCTAACTCGCCACGTGTTATTCCTAAGGCCAAGGACTTCCGGGTTAGTGATTTTTTTTTGATAAATACCAAACAGCAGACGTGTTTCATTTGCATTCTTGCACAGACTTCATGAAAATATGTGCAGTATCAAAGAAATATGATGCACATGACAATGCCACTGTTTTATAGGTGAATGGTTAATACCTTTAAAAGCTGAATAATAATGTAGAGTCTAGGTCTAATTAAGATGATACAGTCTCTGATAAGAAACAGGTTTGATTGTCGTAGACTGTTTCCCAAATGCAGGTAGTAATATTCAGCTACTTCAATGCAATGCCTTGTTTACAAGTACATGTAGATTTATATTCATGTGAATGATAATTCAATTTCTACATGAGACTTACTAAGTGCTAGACATAAGATCTTGCATCATTAAAATGTGTAAATGACGAGACAATTTGAATATGGATCAAAGACAAACAGCAGTATATTTTGACATTCTTTGATCCTGCATAGGCCTACCATTTTGTTTTATGTTTAATATAAATAGAGCAAAATAATTTCAACCTCAGTTTTGTTGGCTGATTTTTTTTTCTTCTCAAAATTAAAGTTGTATCTTGTACCATGATGTTTGATTTTAATCAAAAGTTCTTAATTTCTTTCTTTTCTTTCAGATGACTGGTGCCATGTAGTAGCGAAGAACTGGACTGTCTCAGAAAAGAAAAGAAAAAGTACAGGGTCGTGTACATCATCAACGGATGTGAATACAATGGTAATTAGAGTCTAGGTCTAATCAAGATGTTAAAGTCTCTGATAATAAAGAAGTTTGATTGTCGTAGACCGTTTCCCAAATGCAGTTAGTAATATTCAGCTTTTTCAAAGCAATGCCTTATTTACAAGGACATGTAGATTTATTCATGTGAATGATAATTTAATTTCTACATGAGACTTACTAAGTGCTAGACATAAGATCTTGCATCATTAAAATATGTAAAAGGCGAGACCATTTGAATATGCATCAAAGACGAACAGCAGTATTTTTTGACATTCTTTGATCCTGTATACCATTTTGTTTTATGTTTAATATAAATAGAGCAAAATGATTTCAACTATAGCTTAGTTGGCTGATTTCTTTTTCTCAAAATGAAAGTTGTATCTTGTATCATGATGTTTGATTTTAATCGAAAGTTCTTAATTTCTGTTTTTTCTTTCACATGACTGATGCCATGCAGTAGCGAAGAGCTGGACTGTTTCAGAGAAGAAAAAAAGTACAGCATCGTGCTTATCATCAAGGAATGTGAATACAATGGCTTAGGAAAGAAGACAATCTACAGATAGGATAGAAGGGAGAACTTGGGATAAAGGGCGACAACATAAGGACGGTATATCTACATTAAAATGTGATTGTAAAGTGGAAACATGAAAGAAGATTCTAAGATTGAAGGTGAAAACATGCATTCCATTCTGTGATGTCGTAATTACAATTTTGCTACACTTTAATAACACTACTGAGAGACATTTATATCAAGGCAAGCTTCATGTGGATGTGGAATGTTAGATTTTCTTTAAGTGTTCATTGGTATGTATTTCATGATAATAAATCTTGAAGGTTTTGTGTGGTAATCATAACCTTGTGATACATCTTGATAAATTTCTAAGTGCACATTGGCAATATTCAGATGATGCTGTAATCAGATGAAGTTAGATGGTTGAATAATCATTGCATAGTTGTAATAGTTATCGACTGAGGATTAACATGCCCTTCACTGATTTATTTTTCGTAAATGGTGATAATTGCGAGAGTCAATCTAAATTGTCGGGGGCATAACCAAATGTGTCACACTGTCAAAATGTGTATATCAGAAACTTTTAGCTCGCTGTACGAATTTTCACAGAAAACAGATTTATGAGAGTCACAAATGGTAGCTTAGACCCATTAACAAAAAGTTCCAGCTTCATCTTCAACCATGTTCATGATACATGTTCATCTACATTTTGCAAACATTCTGAAAGTTGATTGAGACATGTTATACATGTTTGTATTTTTATGAAATTAATGCAACAAATAATCAATATGCATCTCTGCTAGATGATAATATTAATCCAGTTAATGACATGCCAAACTCACCTCAAACTGTAATTCATTCTATTCTCCTTTATTCTTTTATTTATTATTTTGTTGTCTTCAACCCACTTTGAATGTGTTACGTATGATTCTTATAAACATGGGAAATGCACTCCATATAACTGATAGGACTTATAACAAATTGACATAATCATTCAACCATCACTAGACAGTTCTGTTATGAGATGTTCTTTATTTAACTAAAATTGTAAATTATGATACGTGTATGCTCCCATGCAAACTCACAACAAAATACAGAAATATGATTTCTTTTAATAATAATTCATTATGTCTCTAAATGTACAATTAAAGAAAGTGATTACAAAAAGGATGTCAAACATTGTATATTAAAATAATAGATTATTCATTTGTCTCCATCCGTAGTAACACATGCAACACACTGCAGTGTGCAGTTTGTGGGCTGCTGTGAAAAAAAAAAAAAAAAATCACAGGCAGCCCAAGCGGGATTCGAACCCACGACCTCCGGATTACTAGACCAGCACCATAGACATGAATGATTAAATATAGAAGGGCTTGGGGGCGCTTCGAAGTTAACTGCTCTTATTAAATATGCACATGTCATTTGCAACTCGACTAAAGATGATTAAACGCACTGAAATTCTTACTTTAAATAATATTCATAATCTGTTTTTTTTTCTTTAATAGCTTGGGATGTACACTGTATCGGTCTACATTTCGCCTACAATATGGAATTCTTTACTTCGAGACGTTTGTTTTTTACAAAAGAAAATTAAGAGTCCTTTAAAGGTGCTGTAGAACAGTGGCGTGTTTTTTTTTTTTTTTTTTTTTTTTTTGGGGGGGGGGGAGGGTAGTCAAATTAGCCTTGGCCCCTCCCCACCGTCCTTCCCCCCCCCCCCCCCCTTTGGCTGCATTTTTTTTTTAGTCATCACATGAAAATTCGTCTGCATCCACCCCGTAGTTTTGCTGATGACCTTTCTTTTTAATTATCTTAACCACACACAATTTTGGCCGAATTTCCCCACCCCTCTTGTGAATTTGCTAGCACATGTGTTTATAGTACTGATGGATTAAGGATTCGGAGGGGGGGGGGGGTCGGCCAAAATTTCTCTTTTCTCATATGTAACAAGCCTACGGGGCGAAAGGCTGATATTATGGGCTTTCTACACACATTTTTAGATGCTAATTATTGGTTAATATGAGCACGATCATTTATGTTGTGATTAATTTGTTTCCTTTTCATATATGTATGACTTCTATTAGAGACTTAATTGGCTTGGCACTCCTTACATCGACCTATTTTAGACACCCATTTCCTTCTCTCTCTCTTGCTTTTTCTCTACTGTCCTGTGAATAGTGTAACTACATGTACATGCAGTACCTCTTCTCTTTTGTATGATATACATCAAGTTTCCATCTGAGCATAATGTGTGTTGCAGCACTCTCAAGCTTCATGCATATGCAGCAACATCTTTTTATGTTCATATACATAATTATGCTTGATATATTAATTTGAGAATGTTATTCTTTCTTTTGTATATGTTCCGTCCGCACTCTATAGATGTAAATGTACATTGTAAGATTTGGTGCGCATGTTCGACCTGTGTTTCTCTTTTTGTGAACACACAAGAACTGATGTAATAATGAACTTGAATTACGCATATTCTTTAATATTGATTCCATCTCCATTTGCCATTAGATATTTATTGATTTATGGAGCTCTTCCACAATTGTTATCCTTCCCATTGTCATTACTCATCTCTGAATAATTCAAATTTGATACTTTATTGAGAACCTATGTTTCTTCGATTACATAATGTACCTCTTCAATATACACATGTATTGCTGCAAAAGGCATAATAAAACATGACCATTGTTATATATTTAAAATGAAGCTTGAAATTCTGATAATTTTGATATTTATGTATTTTTAGGAGTTTATCAGTTTCGAAGAGTGCATGCAGGATGAGTTTTATGTTTTTATATGATCAAGTGCAGCTATCAAAGAATCTGTTGAGCAGGAAAGAGAAAGATGGAAAATGAGGAATTATGAGTGAATTCGCATGCAAGCCAAATGACAATAATGACACCGATAAAAATTGTGACAAAGTAAAAGTCACAAATAATGTGGAATAATAAGAAATAAAGAAATTAATAGATTATTTCAGAGAAAGAAATAACAGAGTGCATGAGTATGAAAGATGAGTAAATGCAAGTAATCATTACTGACTGGCACATCTTTTTCCCTATATTTAGCGGTATCCTTCATCTTAGAACAAACATTCATAATTATTATGAAAGAAGTGAACTGAATTTGAATTAAAAATTATGTGAAAAATAAAGAAAGTAAGTTAAAAAAGTAAAAAAAAAACAGTAAAAAGTAAAAAAATATGAAGCACAGTATACCGAGTACATATTAATTACCAAATGATAAATGTCCACATGCAAAAGTGTTGAATAATATATCCACACAAAAAAGGAGGGGGGGGGGAGGGCAAAGAAATCTTTGGAGCGATCAACGACAGCTCTAATAACAATGCTAAATGAAGATGAAAACAAGGACAACACGCTTTTTAGAACAATTAAGAGAAACTGGCTTATATTATCATCTTAATTATCACCTAATGTATTATAATCATCACAATAATCATTACATGACAATTGATTTCAATTAATAAGGTTATTGTTGATAAGCAGGTATAGCCCTAATAGTATTTGTATGTAAACACATACGAAAATGAAATAGCGACGGTTCGTAAATACACGCGTATTGCACGTTACCTATTGTGCAGGCCCTACAGCGCGGGTCCCACGAACCGGCGTAATACAACTTACGTCGGTTCGTGGGACCCGCGCTTAAGTACATAACCTATGGTGCGCGCAAGAAACGATGGATTTACGAACCGACGCAGTGAGTTTGAAGACAGAAATATCGTAATTCTTTTGAATTCACACTAAAATTACACTATGGATAGGAAGAACAACTTCCACTCTCATCACCCTGTCAAAATTTTCACACACAAGACAGGAAAAGTCATTGAAAACGTTGTCTAAAACTTGTGAGATCTTTAAACGCGATTTTCTCAGAATTGCATTTTCGCTCAAAAACGAAATAGCGTCGGTTCGTGGTAACACCGACGAATTAACACCCCCGGGTGTCATTTCCAAATTTTAAACTGTTTTTCTAAGAGTTTCTTAGTAACTGCACTTCTTATTGATTTTTCATTTAAACAAGACGATCAAGAATTTTACGTTGAAATACTAGATCTTTGAAAAAATGTGAAAATAATTTTACACCAAAGTAACACCAGCTGGTGTGGTCCCTTATTGAAGCTGGACGGGTGTTAAACCATTGATATTAACACCAACAAGTATCAAATCAACACCATGTGGTGTCATTTTTTAATTAACACCAGTACAGTGTCAAAATAACACCTGGTACAGTGTCAAATTAACACCACGAAGTGTCAGGTGAACACTTTTCAACACCATCACAGTGCATTTTTAACACCTGTGGGTGTGGTCCTTTATTGAAGTTTGATCGGTGTTAGATTTAACACCCGTGGTGTTAAATCTAACACCCATGTTTTTACAGTGTACTATTTGACGTTGTCAACGTCTGAGCCATACCTCGCAGTGTATGTCGATGTTACTTTCCTCGCGAGCGAGCGAAGCCAGCGAGCGCCTGAGAAAATTGTGTATACATTTTCCTTCAAGATAGCATATATTGTTCAGCTCTGTTACCTGTCTGAAGGCCGGCGTACAAACGTCATGCAATATGCCAAAATTGATACATATCACATTTCTGCTTCCTCCATATTTTTCCTAAAAATTCAGGGGGGATGATTGTACAGGCCATCCCCCCCCCCCTCCTCCATTTCAGGGGGGATATATCCCCCCCCCCCATCCCCCCGGGATTTACGCCCATGTCATGAACATGACTTTGTGCTGTTGAGAAGAAAATGAAAGTTGAATGCTTTTTCTAATTCGAATAAAATTGTTTATGGACGAAGCATTTATCCGCGATGTGTGGCAAATGTTATTTTGAAACTGGCAATCATTAAAGTTCATGGCACTATCTTGTAATAATGCCTTTAAACTATGTTTCACATAAATTTCAGCTGACGCTTAAGACCTCTCGGATTTACTCGTTTCGATACAGACAAATCCAATGTACATCTGCGTTATATTGCTGCTCAAGTTTTTATGGCTTACCTGTGTGTGTGTGTGTGTGTGTGTGTGTGTGTGTGTGTGTGTGTGTGTGAGTGAGTGTGCGTGTGTGTGTGTGTGTGTGTGTGTGTGTGTGTGGTGTGATAAGCCGAGGTAATTATCCCTCCATGTTTTCCATTCGAGTCTGTGATGTATACGGACGTTGTGCGGTAATAACTAAATATTTACTTTTCCGCCAGTTCTTCTAGTGCAGGACGTGTGGTGATTGCATGCTGCTACTTTCACTCTCCATCATGTAATACTTTGATCAAAACGAGTTTTTTTTTTTTCTGCATAACCATTTTCTTAGATTATAGACATTTTTATCTCATATCATATAATATACTGTCACGCATTTGGGTTCAGATATTTGATGTAACATTTTGTATATAGCATTACAATGTTTTTCATTACTTTCATGATCATTGTCTTAGTGTATGTAAAGGATGTCTCGCCAACGCTATTGCAAATTACTAGTTTAGCTAGCCCAATCTCAACTGCTTTGCATACAGCAGAGTTCTCTCTTTGTTCATCTTCCTTTGTCCTTCTCACCTTCACAAGTCTATTCTATACTCTCACCATTTTGACCTTGTGCTCACTTGTTCTTTTGACCTTCACATGTCCTTTCTGTGCTTCCCTCGCTTTGACCTTTTATAATAATTATAATTGTTTTGGATATAAACTCCAAATTTTATTGTCCAAGAATGAAAATTCTTTTTGCCCAATTGATCGTGGGCCCGGCAGCCACTGAGCAGGGCCAGATCGACGTTGCTTAACCTTTTCAACTGTTGAACGGCAAACAAGGCAGCAGCAACTCCCATCTTTTAACGTCTTTTGGTATGACGCGGCCGGGGTTTGAACCCACGACATCCCGATTGTGAGGGCAGCCGCTCTACTCACTGAGCCAACACATCGGTGATTGCTCTCACTTCAGTACTTTCGCTTTGTCCCTTCTCGCTTTGACTTTGCTTGGTCTTTCAGAACTCTTGCCTTGCTCTCCTCAGTTCAACTTTGTCCTGACTTTCAGAATCCTTGTCCTTACCCTTCGCCCTTGCCTCTCACTGCCCTTCAGCCTTTTCAGCGGTTGCCTGCTCCCTACGTCCTTGACTCTCACTGTCCTTCAGCCTTTTCAGCTTGCTCCCTTTGCCCTTAACTCTCGATGTCCTTCAGCCCTTTGTGCTTGCTTCTTATCTTGACTTTCTCCTGTCCTTGTACCCTCTCCTTCCCTAAGACATTATTTCACGAAATAGCACGCTAGTTCACGAACTAGACCAAGATTTTGGGGAAAATTTTCCTGATCAAATAGCGCGCTATTTGTGTCTTCACTACACAAATAGCGCGCTATTTTGACATCGGGCTAGTTTGGTAACCGCAAGATAGCGCGCTATTTTGAAACTTCGGGCTGATGAAGACACGCCTATTGAGTTCCTTATCACATTATGTGCTCAATGTCCTTCTCCTTTATACTCCGCATCGCGATAAAAGTCTTTCTCGTGACCTTCATGACTGGTCCTCTCTCTCGAACAAGAGGAGCTTGTTTGGGGTAAGACAGGCTTTATATCACTTGCTAGGGAGGAAGTTACCGAGAAGAGATGGAGTGAAGAGTTTGTCGGCTAAGAGTAAAACACGTGTTTGAACAGCGAGAGAGTAACCAACGAAAGAGATAAAGAGTCAACCAGTCCACAAACGGTTTTCCAGTCTTGTTAGCTTATTGCATTAGTTAGTCATAAGTCCTTCACCGTATCGCACCTCTCATGCCTGGCGAGACATTCTCAAAATCCATCCCTGTAAATGTGTTCGAGTGATCCTTAATGATAAACTTCCTGAACTGTGATTTCTGCCTGATGACTGTAATTTCTCTCTGACCCTCGGCATGGAAGACATGTATCATTAGTAATATTACAATTATCAGTATTATTATCATGTTCATTTATTGGCATTTGGAGGATCAATACAAGTGAAATTCAATAATAAAAGCAAACAAATGATCAGACAGACAAACAAACCAAGCAAAATACATGATTATACAAAACCAGACTTTCTCTGACATGCTTCCTTAAGTTGCCGGGGGTGGTGAGGGGGGGGGGGGAGGGGTGGGGAGGGCAGCAACCAGAAAATGAACCAAGAGCTATATAATAATAAGGTCTTATCTACCCAGTAACCTCCTTCAGTGTTGCCACTGCTCTACCAGAGGGGCCTGCCATTGTTATTACCATAACGTTACCAGGTACTCATTTATACACCTGGGTCGAGAAGGACGTGGTGGGTGGGTGAAAAACATCTTGTCCAGGGACGTAAGCACTGGGCAGGAATCAAAATCGGGTCCTCCGATTGGGAGTCGGGAGTCTTATCCTCTGTGCCACAGCGCCCCCACGAGTTCATTCATAATAAGAGAGCCAAATAACTGCGGTGCGGGTTATCATGCCAGGAATTCATCAAGTACAGAGAGGATGCTCTTTTAAATTCTATTTAACAAAAAAAAAAGTAATAAAAGAGAGCCGAATATGGGACACTGATCTGAAATATACCAAGAGATCTGAGCATTGCCTTTGAGACTCCCAAAACATGGACCTTCATGATTCCTAACATTGGAATACATACATACATATCTGAGGGTAATATAATGGGAGGGGTGACTTGTACTGAGCAAAGGCAATGTTGTCAAACCTACCCACATACGTTTAGTCGTGCATAAATGAGTGCCTGAAAGGACATGATATGTTTACAGATTTGGCAGGTACCATGTATTTCTGGTTAGCAGAATTTTCTTTCCCCTTTTCTTCGTTTCGTGTGGTTGTTGGTGGTGTTGCTGAATGCAAATTCAACTGTAACTATTTTATGACAATCCTGTAAAGATCGTTTGTGTTTCTTAGACTTCTTATTAATAGATTTGAGCAACACGTTCAGTTAAAAGAATTCAAACAAACACATAAACAAAGTTGTTGGTGTTTTTTTTTAACACTACATAACCAAATATCAGACCTCAAGAACCAAGGACATACGATCTAGTCTTTCAGCTAACATAATCCCATATTTTGTGTAATAGTTATGAAATTATTTCATTTGTAACCTGACGACAGTCATAATGGTTTACATTCTTTTTGACGTTAATGATAAAAATAATCTATGGAAGTATTTTGAATATGATAGCAAAAACAGTTATTGCATTTCAAGTTGACATATCAAACGTAAAAAAAAAAATGGACCATGTACATATAGTATCATTCCTCAACATGATCATTTCATGCAATTAGATCTGTAGATTGTCTTTTTAAGTTATAAAAATGCATGCAGTTATGAACATATTCATAGACACAAATATTTGATAGAGCTATACGTAATAGTGGATTTTTGTTTTTGTTTACACCACAATATTTGATGTGCAACAGACATTCACTCGCAGTCATTTTTACCGGTATTTTCTGATATTTAGTAATAAAGTAAAGAACTGTAGAATTTCACCTTCTGTTGGTGCAATGAGAAATTACAGCTTGTGATATTCAAAACCCTTACATAGTCAGGATTATCGTCAAAGAACAATGAATATTCCATGCTCCACAAACCTACAATAGTCCCAGATTCATATAATGTTTCGAGAATAAAAATATCACAGACTTTAAAGGGATGGCATAGTTTTGGCTGAGATGGGGTTTGAGGTTTCCAACTTTTTTTTTTTTGTAAGATAGTGAGAACGCCTCTCCCGAAATACAAAGGAGCATGTAATTCTAAGAGGAATTCAAAATTTATTTGATGAAAATTGGCTTTGAAAGGGCTAAGATATCCAAAAACAAGGTGAGCCACCTTTTATTAGGATCGCTTTGTTATACTTTTTTTTTTAATATCTCAGGTATTTCAAAACCAATTTTCATCAAATAAGCTTTCATTTCCTTTTAGAATTTTATGCTCTTTTTGCATTTCAGAGCATTGTTTCCAAATATTTTGCCAAAGGTTAAAAGCTGAATCCCCACCTCAACCCACTGGCGGATCAAGAGAGGGGCAAAACATAATATCTCAGGTATTTCAAAACCATTATTTTCATCAAATAAGCTTTCATTCCCTCTTAGAATTGTATACTCTTTTTGCATTTCAGAGCATTGTTTCCAAGTATTTTGCCAAATATTAAAAGCTGAATCCCCACCTCAACCCAGTGGCGGATCAAGAGAAGGGCACAACGGTACCGGCGCACGCCTCCCTTATTTTCCGTTGAAAACAAAAGAAATAAAAAGAAAAAAAAATTGAATGAAACCCGGAAGTGGCACCAGAAATATTAGTTAATCGCCTACAAGATACCAAATACTACCTGTGTTGTCTTCAAACATGCATTTCAGCAACAAAATACATAAGCCGAACAACTCCATCGGTAAACGGCCAGCGATATCAAAGGATGTAAAAGAAACGGATGCACGTGCAGGCTTTCAAAGAAATAATTTTGCACGCAGTTAATACCGTGCTAGTGTAAAGCTGTTGTCTTTCTCTGCAAGATTTCAGCCGTCTCTTCCACATTGATGTTGTCACTCATTTCCTGACACTCATGTTTTTACTCGCGAGTCACAGTCTCTGGTACTTCAGCGATCTCTGTAAATGAGATCATCTCGTCACCTGCATGTTTAACAAACAAGAATTGAAAAAAAAAATTGTTGGATCTTTCTTTTCATAGGAATAGAAAATCTGTGTTGAATTAGAATATGGATCATATGATTCTTTTATCTCGTTTGTCAAAAAAAAAAAGTATATCCGTTGCATAATATGAATCCTTTAATCTAAATGAGCTGGACAAAACATCGAAACATTTCCAGATCCCTGATAGGTGTCAAGAGATTCTTTTCCTATAAAGGCAGGGCAAGGCCGTAACAAACATTTTTTTTTTTTTTTTTTGAGAGGGGGTTTGGTATTAGAAATAGTGGACATTTCTGAGAAAACTGAGCTAGGTATAAAATAACACAATATACGTTGTTTGTCTAGTCAAGTTGCAAAACAGAATAAAAAAGAGTGAACTTTTTAGTTTTTTCATGATTTTCTCATTTACTAACGAAATCATTTTTAAATCCAATATCTAATTCAAGAGAGAGAGAGAGAGAGAGAGAGAAGGAGAGAGAGGAGGAGGAGGAGTAGGAGGAGTAGGAGGAGAGAATGAAAAAAGCCGTCAATCAACCGTAACCAGAGGGGTATATCTTTAAACGCAGAAATCAATTTCGTTCGGGCGGACCCTACAAGAGATACAACTTACCATCTGTGTCATGGTTGGTGATTAATTTTTTTTTTGGACGCTTTTTATACCCTTTATTCAGACTAATCAAATGAAATTGTTACATTGTAATGACACAAAATATAACTGTAATACACTGTTTAACGGACAACAAAAGGTTGTGTGCAAAATATAGATAAAACATACATAAATTGTACACATTTGACATGATTCAGTCACCAGTCTGAATAAAGATTTTATCTAAAACAGATACAACAAAAAAAGTGAGAGGTGATGGACTTACACAATCTTTAAAATGTATTCTATTCACCAATTATGAACATCATAATGACTAATATCTCTCTGGGTCTTATACAAGTAGAGATTCATAGCCAGATAATATTTGATTAAGTTTTAATGGTATGAGGATCAGAGAAAATAAACAAGTGGAGCGGGCAAAGCTGAAAGCACAGGATATTGAAATCATTCTAAATTGATTGACTGAAGTAAATACAAAAAATATATCTTAACAAGATGCAATAGTTAAACCCGGTATTTCATGAAGTATAATTTTCCCATTTCGCGTATTGTAATGTCAATTTACCCTTTAATGTTGCTTTTTCATATTCAGACTGTTTTGAGGTGGCGATTGCCCTATATATTTCTTCACATGTTGGAACTCTTCCAATTTTACGACTAGTATAAATCATATGCTTAATCAAAATTAATTAAAGCCCAGAAGTCTCTCAGTGTGCCGCCCTCTAACGACCACTCTTCAACACCAACCATGCCGTTGTTGTCAAGATCGATTCGGGCGAAGACCTCTTCTCTTTGAATATCATCGATAGAAGGCGGTGTGACGTCAAGAGCTTCATCTTGCACCGACCGACGTTGACTGAAAAATACAGGACAAGCGGATGAAAGGATTAATCAGGGGAGTCGATAATCCGGTCTTTGGGGGCAATCACAAATCATTTTGCCCCTCACCCCGATAATATTCCGGGATATGACAAAAAGAAATGACAGTACTGTAGTACGTACATCAGATTGACTGCTGAAATGCATGGTACCAAATAGTAAGCAAATGTTTGCTGTCAATGCTTATTAGATGCTTCATAATTTTCCAAATATTCAACCGAAAAGTGCACCAGATTGTGTTATCACTTCAGTTGTGAAAATGAAAAAGATAATTCGTGTTCTCCCGTTCTCTTCCACTTTCATAGACTTTCAAATTCAAATTCAAACTTTATTTTCACTTTCTTCCTTCAACAGAATGTACAAGAAACATTATTATGAATTTGACATGCGAATCGTTGAAAATGTATATAACCAAACAGGATTAACAGCATGTTCATGTTGTTCATTTGTGTGTGTATGTGTGTGTGTGTGTGTGTGTGTGTGTGTGTGTGTGTGTGTGTAAGTGCCTTTGTTTGACTTTTCTCTTGGAACCTACTCTCACAAGCAACTGCTTCTATGTAGGATTTATTCATATCAAATATGTCATGAATGTAATGTAGCCTACTTGAGCTTGACTTCAATGGATCTTGTGTCATGTAAATATTATTACACTTAACTTATAATCTATGTTTTACTTTACATTGTCATGCATGGATGTTGCAAATTCAACGCTGCATAATTTGTGAGGAAACTCAATAAATGAAACGAAATGAAATATTTTCCCTCAATATCTATTTTCCTTAATTTTTAAAACTTCCGCATTTTACACCCCCTTCCACAACCTGTCCCCACTCAATTCACCTCCCCATAGACTTGGTAAACATAATATGGGATTGAGAAATGTCAAAATATTACAACAAATGTGTGCACCAGCAGATCGTCTAATTTCACTTCTAAATATGCTAAATCTCCCTCGCGTGGAAGGGAGAGAGGGAAAAGATTACCCTGACCCGGCCACGCTCAACAGTGGGTGACATAATTATCTAATCATCTTCAGCCATTATATCCCCGAATTATTACGAATACTGAAGCGTTCCAACTCTTATTCGAAAATGTGTACCAAATTGTTAACTGTCAACTCTGAAATTGCAATTTTTTGCATACTGTTTTTCAACATAATTTATACATTATAGAAACAATCAAGAACGTAATCCGTTTTCACGATGTCGTGACGTAAGCGGGTGCACGTCACGAGACCGACACCCACGAGTCATTCAGCCCAAGAGTCATACAGCCCATGAGTTATACTGTGATTACAGCTCACGAGTCATACAGCCCAGCATGAGTTCAACACTAAGCAAACAAGGCCCACGACTACTCGAGACCGACACATTAAGCCCCGTGTTGTATCTGTCGAACTCGTGGGCTGTTTTTACCTAGTGTCGAACTCACGGGTTTTATTTGCCTAGTGCCGAACTCATGGGCTGTATGACTCGTGAGGTGTATGCCTCATGGACCTGTTTTCAATGTCGAACTCGTGAGCTGTATGACTCGTAGGCGTCGGTCTCATGGGATGACCCCGATGTAAACTATTGTAAACGTACCGATTAGTAGACGAAATATCGATATGAATATCGATATGATTATCATGATATCTAGAGGAATTCTATCAACCGTGACTTTATTTCGTGCAAATTAAATGTTCACTAAAGAAGAGAATTTCAGCACTGTTAGCTTCATAATGCTTTTTTTTTAAAATCATTATCGGTATTAAGTATCGAAAATGTAAGAATGCTGAAAGATCATAAGTCATAGACCATAGAGTCGATAACAACACATCATCTTTAAAACGACTACCAGTCGCAATTTCGAAGACGCGTATAATCAAAAAGCTTCCTTTCAGTTCTTATTATGACGATCATAACATTGCTCTCTGTGTTTTGATGTTGTAATCAAATTTATTTAAATTGTCATTAAACATCCATGAAAAAAACTGCCACCTTAACATAGCAAAGGAAAAAGAAATATGCTGAAAAAAAATCTTACCGTGGAAAGTCAGTTCGCAGTTTCAACTTTCAACTTTCAACTTTCAACTTTATTTTTCATTTCCATTAAATAAACAGGAGAAATTATATATAATGCATAAACAAAACAAATTTGTAGTAATTTCAAAAAACGTACATTAACAAAATACATGTGATGATGAGTAACAACGTAATTGCATTTATAAGGTATATACATAAGCATTTTACACGGATGGGAATAGAAATGGAGGGTCCCACTAAAAAGCCAAGCTTGTACGATATGGGACCCTCAGAAATACATAAAAAACGAATAATGACTTCATGAAACTACAGAAAAATATATGAAACAAAATCAAAGAAACCAATGTCAACTAACTTGAAATGAAATAACAGGAAAGAACGAGAAAAAAAAAAGAAAAAAAGGGGAAACAAGAAAAAGAAAATGAAACTGCAACACACGCCATCGTGGACACAAGCAAACAGAATTCCAGGATGCAGGAGTAATAAGACGCACCCTGGAATGATACTGGGAATATAAGAATTGGGTACATATACCAGAAAAAATACAAAAGAGCGGACATATTAAAAGGAAAAAATAGACACAATGATACCTTGTCCAATAACTGTAACATTTGAGGAGAACTTATATTCAACACATTATTTTACTCTAATTGAAAATAGTTGATATGTAATGATTCATGTATGTATAAAAGAAAGCTTAAAAACTAAGTTGAGTTAATGAAACAAACCTAATCCGGTAGTATGTTATAAGATTTCAGTAAAAAATAATTTCAATTTATTCTTGAAAGAATTCAAAGTTCGTGCTGTTACAATATCATTAGGAAGTGAGTTCTAATACTTTGGCCCATCGTAAATAAAGGTGTTCTGAGCCAGTAGCGTTCTGAAAAAGGGCAAATGAAACTCATTCGAACGCCTTGTTGGGTAATTGTGAACGGATTGATTTCTTGGAAACATTGTTTCAAATATATTTGGAAGATTTTTTTGTATCATAATTAAACATAAATTGTCCTAGATTATACAAATACAAATCCCTAATTTTCAATATTTTGTTTTCAAAAAATAACGGGTCAGTATGAGACAGAAATGCAGTATGAGATATGATACGGAGTGACTTCCTTTGTAATAAAAGTAATCTATCTAAGAATGTTTGATATGTATTTCCCCACGCAAGAATACCATAATTTAATTATGGCAATATGAGAGATGAATATAATGTAATCAGGGACGACAAAGGAAGACAAAATTTAATCTTGTTAATTATACCAATATTTCATGAAATAGTTTTACATATACTATCAATATGGAATTTCCATGAAAGCTTGTTATCAACTGTTATTCCCAGAAATTTAATGTGGGAAACGTTTTCCAGTGGAGTCCCATCAAAAACAATGTCAACAGGTAGTGTCTCTATAGAGTTGCTAAAAAGCATATATTTTGTTTTTTGAAAATTAAGAGATAATTTATTTGCCTTTATCCATTGGGCGACATTTTCTAATTCAGAGTTTATTGTATTTACAAGAGTAAGAAGATTATTGTGCGAAAAAAATAAATTTGAGTCATCCGCAAAGAGAATAAAGGAAAGAACATCTGATGACCTACAAAATCATTTATATAAACGAGAAACAAAAGCGGACCTAATAAACTTCCCTGTGGGACCCCACATTTGATATTTGACATTTGTGAATTACAACCATTCAAAAAGACATATTGCTTCTTGTTCATGAGGTAGCTCCTGAACCACTCCAAGGCCTTCCACGCACTTCGTAATGATGTTATTTATTAAGTAAAATATCATGATTAATGGTGTCGAAGGCCTTGGAGAAGTCCAGGAACAAATCTATTAGATGTGAAGATCTGTCAATAGCATGTGCCACTTTTTCTACAAAACTTAATAATGCATGTGTAGTGCTGTGTTTTTCTCTAAATCCGAACTGAGAATTTGAAAGTATATTATTGAGTTTTAAAAAAGTAATAATTCTTTTATAAACAATTTTTTCAAGAATTTTGGACAATGTACATAACAAAGAAATCGGTCGGTAATTATTGACATCTAATTTGTCGCCTTTTTTAAACAAGGGGATGACTTTTGCTATTTTCATACTTTCGGGGACAATGCCATTAGAAAGAGATAAATTGAATATGTGAGCTAAAGGATCCGCAATTGAAGATATTACCCCCATCAAAAGAAAATTACTGATGTCATCGTGTCCAGCACTTTTTTTAGAACTAAAATCAGAAACGATATTAATTATCTCCTGCTTATATGTTGGACTAAGGAACATTGAACTAAAATTTGGTGGACCCAAAAGGAACATTGAACTAAAATTTGGTGGACCCAAAAATTGGTGGACCCCAAAAAAGTTTGATCCTGTAGCTATGAGACCTCCTTTGATATATCAGCCAGTGCTATAATGGTATCTCGGCTGAAATTTCTCGCCAATTTATGCACCCCTAGAGAGGAAGCGCATGCGCCCTTTTTTTTTTTTTTTTTTTGAAAGGGAAGTTGTGTCTTTATGTCGTACCAAACGAAGAAAACAGTGTTCTTCCCAGAAACTCTTAATTCCCAGTGCCAGTTTAGTCAGAAGCTGTAGGAGTATATGTGTGACACACACACACACACACACACACACACACACACGCACACACATACACACACGCACATACTTCCACCTGTAAATATAATGGAATATCCCTGACCGCATCACAACATTGTACCAAAGATACTTAAACAAATGAAGAAAAATAATTACAAATCAGAAAAGGCAGTTTGGCACAAAAAAAAACAACAACACCAAAACAAAAAAAAAAACCTGAAAGACATGGTAGATGTTGAGTATAAATTCCTCTACAAATTGCATTTTGGCGTTGGAAGATGAAAGCTTTTCTCATGGAATTTGAAGGAACTATATTTGATTAGGTGCATGAACTGAAAATGTGTGGTTTTATAGTAAAAAGAACTCGTAGTATGGCTTTTCGAACACTTGGACAGAGTTTGAGCTGAAGAACCCCCCCCCCCCCCCCCCCACCTTGAAAATTGGTTGGATGAAAGGGTATACCACACTTTTTCAGGTTACCGAAGATGAAACGCCTCATTTCTCCCAGCTATTTTACAGAATTTTTTAGATGTCATTTTTAACACACGTCTCTATGGGGAAAAATTCACCCTTGTGAGCTCCATAATAAAATGGTGAATGGGGTGGAGTCTTTACAGATCTTGATAGGAAAGAGGGGTTTCCATTGGGTAAAATTTTGGTTGTTATAGAAGCAAAGGAGGGATTAGTTTTAGAAGGAGGTGGAATTCTTGGATTTGGATTAAAAAAACAATTCTAAGTATAATCTCTGGGCAGTGGCGTAACTACGGGGGGCATGGGGGGCACGTGCCCCCCCAATCCGCTGGTAAAAAAAAAAAAGAAGAAAAAAAAAAGAAAAAAAGGAAAAAAAAACCTACCAAAATGGTAATTCAAGGGTTAGTAAACTGCTTTTGAAATCGACATGAAAGGATGATCAAGAAATAAGATATTTTTCTAAGTTTTATTTTAACCATAAAGGGTATTATAGTGAAACATTGTTCAAAAAGCCCGGAGACGACAAAAGATTGTGATTCAGTGTGATTCCTGGTTGGCATTTTGAATACAAGCAGGATGTGCGCAAATGTACTCAGTACATCGGAATGGCAAAAAGAGTCGCTGCAATGTTGCGCAATGTGATGTTAGATAGGTTGTACACATTTGCTATCAAAGCTTGATCATTGATTTTGCAGTGCCAATAGTTGCCAATTGCCAATAATAAGACTTGACATTGGCTATTTCCTAACTTTTCTATCTATATGAAACACACTCACTTACAAACACAAACAAATTAGGGGATGCTCTATATAAAGTGCAGATTTTGGACATCCTTCTCCCGCTTGGTCACTTCAACGCCCCCTCGCTGGTCATACATCCCCCAATCATGAACATAAACCGACACCCTTGACTACCAGTGGCGGATCCAGGGGGCGCACCGGGCGCCCCCTCCCTCCAAAGCGAAAAAATATATATGTATCTACAAACGACAGTTTTTGGACTGTAAAATGTCAAAATTTTCAAGCTCGCTCGCTTCGCTCGCTCGCATTAATCGTTATGCAATTCTCCTGATGCTGCTGTCAGTAATTGCCAGCAGTTGCGCCCGGTGCGTTCCCTCCCCTTAATTTCCAAAGCGAAAAAATATAGCTACAAACGGCAGTTTGGGGACTGCAAAATGTCAAAATTTTCAAGCTCGCTCGCTCGCATTTAATCGTTATATGCAATTCTCCTGATGTTGCTGTCAGTAATTGCCAGCAGTTGTGCCCGGTGCGCCCCCTCCCTCCAAAGCGAAAAAATATATATGTAGCTACAAACGACAGTTTTTGGACTGTAAAATGTCAAAATTTTCAAGCTCGCTCGCTTCGCTCGCTCGCATTTAATCGCTATGCAATTCTCCTGGTGTTGCTGTCAGTAATTGCCAGCAGTTGCGCCCGATGCGCCCCCACCCCTTAATTTCCAAAGCGAAAAAATATACCTAAAAACGGCAGTTTTGGGAACATAAAATGTCAAAATTTTCAAGCTCGCTCGCTTCGCTCGCTCGCATTTAATCGTTATATGCCATTCTCCTGATATTACTGCCAGTAATTGCCAGCAGTTGCACCCGGTGCGCCCCCCCCCCCCGAATTTCCAAAGCGAAAGAATATAGCTACAAACATCAGTTTGGGGACTGTAAAATGTCAAAATTTTCAAGCTCGCTCGCTTCGCTCGCTCGCATTTAATCGTTATGCCATTCTCGTGATGTTACTGCCAGCAACTGCCAGCAGATGCGCCCGGTGCAACCCCCTTAATTTCCAAAGCAAAATATACATACATATATTATTATACATAGCTACAAACGGCAGTTTGGGGACTGTAAAACGTCAAAATTTTCAAGCTCGCTCGCTCCGCTCGCTCGCATTCAATTGTTACGTTATGCAATTCTGATGTTGCTGCCATGAGGTGCCCCCCCAATGTCTTGACCCATGGTACGCCACTATCTCTGGGGGAGGGGAGGATGTTTGCGTTTGACTAAACTTTGTCATAAATTAGATGCCACTGGCTGTCGCTTGATGTTTGTTACTCGAGGAATGATGAAGGTCGGGGACTGGTTCGAATCGGTGGAGGTCGAGAGTATTGGTAGGGGTCATCAACTGGAATCATTGTGGAAGGGTCATCATATTACAGTGGGAGGGGTGGTGACAACTTCGTGTATCGTTACGCAACAATAGAAAGATGAGATTTATCCAAAATAAAACTGTACATTCATACCCCACTAGACAAACCAATGAATTCCATTTACCACTGTTTAGGACAATTTTTGCAAAGTCTATATTCTCCTTCGCTGGACCTAAACTCTGGAATTCCCTTGACAGCAGTATAAAAGAATCTCTAAGTTTCAACACTTTTACTTTAAAATTAAAGAAAATGCTTGTTAATTCTTATATTACTGGGGATTTGCATTCTGAAAGCTCCTAACTGATTTCTCTTGCTGCTAACGCCTTTATTTTGTTTACTTTATTTCATAACCATTATGTTATATCATTCATATGAAGACAACTTCCTGTGTCGTGCATCGACCCCCAATACTCTCCTCCTTCGCCCTTCCCTCTGTCTTCCTGTCCCTTTCTATCTCCTTTTTATCCTTTCCACGTGTATGTAAGAGAGCTGCTTTGTTACTGTGTTATATGTGTGTGCGTTTGAGTGCGTACTCGTTTTTGTGTTCTGGTTCCCGTGGATTATGTTAAAATGTCTCGTGTATTACTATCATAAAGCGACTCCGAGGTGACTGCATTCTACAAGCTTGGCTTTTTAGCAGTCCCCTCCATTTCCGACCTTTTCTTTGTTATGATTCAGTCACATTTTGTCCTTGTACTTCTTCTACCAAAATATGTTTTTTGTTTCATGTAAACAAAAGACGTGTATTTAAATTTCATTTGGACATGTAAAAGTTACTTTGTACTGACTTTGTGTATATGCAATGTCATATTATATGGTTTGGCCGGAAATGAAATAAAAAATGAAATGAATGAAATGAAATGAGAGTGTAAGGTCATGCGAATAAGGCTATGATCAACGGTTGTCGGACGCGTGATTTTCGATTTAATTCTATAAATACAATGTACAATAATTCATGAACATTCATTACATATGATAAATATATAAATATATATATATATATATATTTATATATATACATATACATAAATATGTATATATATATATATATATATATATATATATATACATATATACATATAAATATATATATATATATATATATATATATATATATATATATATATATATATGGAATGTGTGTGTGTCTGTCTGTATCCATGTGTTCATATACGTAGGTGTGTGACACTTTTGGGGAAGAGGTTAGATACCTTGTACATTGTATAGATGATGACTGGCACTGGAGGGAACATACCGAATGTTCCACCCTGCACCCGAAGGGTTTGAAATGCTGTTGAGGGAGGTTATTGAGGGAAGTCCCGAGACGAAGTCGAGGGACTTATAGCCTCCCGAAATAGCATTTCAAACCCTGAGGGTGGAATGTTTGGCACAAGTTCCCGACAACAAAAGTCATCATCTGTTGTAATTACTATATGGGTTAGTCAAATACGTCAAATACGTCAACGTCAACCACTAGCACAACGCACTCGATCGCTCGCTTGCGCAGAGCCAAATTCACTGTGCGCGCGCGGTCCTGTGCCTTCTGTTATTTGTTACGTGAAAATGTTTTCCCCGTGAGAGAACATAACAAAAATGTTCGCCCGTGGGCGAACATAACGAATGTGCCTCCATCACGTGACTGTGTTTAGCCAACCACTAACCGGCATTTGACTAACCCATTTAATATTATTCAACATTGCAATCCTGAAGGAAAAAGAGGGGCATGGTTCCTCTCCACTTAAAGGGAAGGTAAACCCCAAGAGCAATGTGGATTGAGTGAAAGCAGCAGCATTAGTAGAACACATCAGTGAAAGTTTGAGGAAAATCGGACAATCGATGCAAAAGTTATGAATTTTCAAAGTTTTGATGTTGGAACTGCTGGATGAGGAGACTACTAGAGGTTATGACGTATGAGTGGACAACAATACCAAGAAAATATAAAGAAAATTCTGCAAAAATCCATTTTTCATGAAAATTACAAATTCCATCAACTTGATATTGACATATGTTAAGGGTAGCAATTATTCCCCCTGCTTTCTGAACGCGTTTGGTCCATTGCTCTTTCATAATTCTAAAAAAGTGAATTTTTGTTGAATTTCCTTTATATTTTCTTTGTATTGTTGTCCACTCATACGTCATATCCTCTAGTAGTCTCCTCATCCAGCGGTTCCAACACCAAAACTTTAAAAATTCATAACTTTTGCATCGATTGTCCGATTTTCCTCAAACTTTCACTGATGTGTTCTACTAATGTTGCTGCTTTCACTCACTCCACATTGTTCTTTGGGTTTACCTTCCCTTTAAAGGAAACTGTCGCATAATTTTTAGATTTTAGCAAATGAATATCTATAAACTAACAGTATATACTGGGTACTGAGTTTCAGAATGTATAGTGATGGAGATGAGGAATAAATTTTTTTCAAAATTCGTTACTAACCACAATGAAGAAGACTGATGATGCAACAACTTCACATGAGAAAGTATGATTATGTGCTTAGCTAGGAAGCAGAACAATCGAAGAAAGCATGCATAAATTCTGCACAGGTGAAGTTGAGAGCGAGTGGTGTTGTGATGCAGTTGCATCGCTACATTACTGGAAAACGTGAGTCTCCTAATGTCATCATCTTTGTTTAGTGGAACATGTCTTAGGTTTTTAAGAGAATTCATTTATCTGCTCTACGACCACAATGAATTTCACAAAAATTATTAGTGGCACTATCGATTTTAGTACTACATGATGTGAAATAATGTTATCAAATCAAATCGTCTGGAATGTCCCTTCAAAAGAGTTTGGTTTTCTCTATGGAATATTTCAGAAACTATCAATAAGAACCAAAATTCACAGCCCTATAGGCCCCATTCTTATTTTGTCGTTCTCATCTTTTGAGTCACTTTAACCTATTGCATAGGAAAACTTTAATCAAGCCATGTTTATAATAGGGGTGATCGGTGACGGCACGTCCTTCGTAAGGTATTTCAAAAGCATTGTTGAAATTTGGAACAAAAACAAAGTTTACAGATCAATTCTGTTCAGTCGGCACGCTGTAAGTAAGTTTTTAAATTCCTTGCACTGGATGGAAGGGATGAACTGAAATGAACTAAAGTTTAATTACAAGAAAGCCAGCGTATATAGGTTTTCAAGGAAAAAAATTCCGTATATCCCTGTAGTAACAACCATCTATTGAGGATGCTCTTGAGTTCTGCATTTGGTTTAAAAAAAAAAGTAATAAAATGGAGCCGGATATCTGACATTATTTCGAAAGATGCCAGGAAACCTGAGTATTGCTTTTTGGCACTCTAAAAACATGGACTTCCGTGGTTCTTTCCTGATTGACATATATATTTAATATTACATATATAGGCCTACATACATATCTAAAGGTAGTAATTTTTGGAGGGATGACATGCACTGACCCACGACAACATTGTCAAACCTACACACACACACACACACACACACACACACACACACTGTTTACTCATACACGGGGTATAATTCATTTACTTATTGATTCATTTCTTTATTTATTCTGTCATTTATTTACAAGTAGAATTCACGACCGAGGGGCCTACGTCACAACGGAGCCCTGTGACGTTAAAATACATTGCACGATAATAGGTTTCAGCAGAAAAACAACACAACAATGAACCCCAAATTATGAGATACTAAAGCAGAGCAATGAAACGTATACTGCAGGGACCAGAAGAAAAAACAAACACAAAAATTCAACTTTAAAATGTGATAAGCATAGGATTACTGGATAAAAATGTTATTATATATCCGCGGTGCAAATGTAATTAGCTTAGAATCCAAAGGGAGTACATTATGACAAACAAAATAACTAATTGATTAAGATAAACATACATAAACCCACGTTTTAACCAAACTACTTACAAAACAACAGTAAACGCTTCACACTACTAATTTCAAACTAATAGTGTACATTACATAACAAAGCGAGGTACCTACAGCATAAGATAAGAAGAAACAATTCAAAGTTACTATTTCTAAAAAGCATGAATTAGATATTGAGATTACGAACTCCCCCGTTTGACAGCGTTTAGAGTCTGTGAATATTGAACATTTACTGGTAGCTTGTTAAAAGGCGAGCATGCGAAATTGAAAAAGATCGTGTTCTTATAATCAAACTTCGATTTCAAAATGTAAATTTGAAGGGGATCATTCATAGCGTCGTTGCCTGATTGCACATGCACTGCAAAAAGTCGGGTGTTGAATATGAAACACCGACCTGGTGTTAAATTTCCGGTGCTCAACTGTGGTGTTAAATGAACACATCCGGGTGTCACTTCAAAATATAAAACTTTCTTTTTTTAGATAGGTAATTAATTACTGTTCTTCTTGTTGATTTTGAACTTCAACAACACGAACACGAACTCTCTGATAAAGTACTTGATTAGAAGAAAATTGTTTACACATTTACACCACAGTAACACCAGTTGGCGTGGTCTCCTATTGACATTGGGATGGGGTTGTATCATTGACCCTAACACCAGCAATATCAAATCAACACCATGTAGTGTCATTGTTGAATGCACCAGCGCAGCGTCAAAAATATCACCAGCACAGTGTCAAATTAACACCACAAAGTGCCAGGTGAATACTTTTCAACACAATCACAATGTACTTTCTACACCAGCTATCGGTGCGATCCTCTATTGACACTCGACTGATGTTAGTTTTTACACCCATGGTGTTAAATCTAACACCGATCTTTCGCATTGTGGCGATAAGAAACAATGTAGTGTAGACTTGACGGCGCAAGCCCATTCCTGATTTTATAAGGTGCATCAGATTTCTGAAAATTGATTCTGTTTTTTTTAACTGCCTGTCATCTAGGTCATTAAGTGAGGCGCATCAAGACATCCTTTGATCTGTCCAAATCAGCGTTTAGCACTTGGGAGAACCTATTGGACTTTTCTGGATTTCTGCACTAACAGAATTGAGATATCTTCTATTTCAAGTTGCCAGCATTTCTCTCCGTGTTTTCTTCGTTTGGCGTAATTATGCTGGTATTGATGGCTGCAAATTCAACTTTCATTGGTGATTCACAGCTGAGAAAAACGCTCGACTATTAAAAAAAAAAAAGAAAAATAGTGTTTTAAATAAAATGTACAACCAATAATCTCACTATTCAAAAACTTACTAAGAGCATTCGATTTAGTCTTTCAGCTAACATAATTCAATTTTTGTTGTTAATTTTACTCGTAATATTACTCGTAACATAATCATAATACCACGTACATGACATCATTCATTTTTTTTTACATTCATCACGTAGGCCTAAATGATATACTGATGTATTTTGAAACTAAGAGTTCATTCACAGTCATTACATTTCAAGGTGATACATAAAACATTAAAAGAAAAATCGCACAATATGGTAAGTATTTGCCATATTACACCTAAATATTAGCATTTCATGCACTTACATTATCTTTACATAGATTGTATATACTCATGCATGTATATATTACACACACACACACACACACACACACACACACACACACACACATTATTGTATATCAAATAGAGCTACATGTAAAGTAGTTTTCCGTTTTCGGTTATCACTAGTGATTGGTATATATCGTAAACATTACATTTTCATGAAATTATTTTGTACTCGCGTGTATATGGGATGTGCAGCAGACATTTACTCGTCATCCTCTGTTCACAGGTATCTACTAAACTACGCGTATAGAACATTACAACTTCCCCTTATGTTGGTGCAATAAGAAATTATGGCTTGTGATAAAAAAAACAACAATCTATGATCTTACATAGTCATGGTATAGTCAGTATCATCGTCAAAGGAAGATGAACATTCGATCCTCCCATCACAAACCCACAATAGTCCCATATCCAAGAAATGATCGGATAAAAGAAAATATCTTATGTCATTGACTCTAAACCATTTCCCATAAGATTATGTAAAAACACGGTATTTTCTTGAAATACGCATTCTTCCAACAGAGTACATTTCCCCCCTACAATCAACTCCACCGGTAAACAGCAAGTGACATCGAAGGAAAAAAAAAAAAACCCGGTTGCACATGGTTTTCTAAGAACTAATTTTGCATGCAGATATACCGTTACAGTGTCAAGCTGTTTTCTTTCTTTCACAACAGTTCAGCCGTTCCTTCCACGTTGATGTTGTCACTCGCTTCCTGACAGTCATAATTATCTTTACTCTCGAATCACTCTCACTGGTACTTCAGCGAACTCTGTAAATGAGATCATCTCGTCTCCTGCATGTTTAACAAATAAAATTAGAAATACTCGATAGATTTTTCTTTTGATGTGAGAATAAGAGTACAAAAACAGTGTTTAAATTAAAATGTGGATTCTATGAATTTTCATAACGTACAGCATATCCGTTGTATAAGTATACATCCTTTATTCAAATAAGTTGAACAAAACATCGACACATTTTCAGATCCCTCATTGAGTCATATGCGTTAAGAGTAAGACAGGGGACTTCTGTGGTAGTGAAGAGACTGAGCTAGGTATAAAGTAAAACGATACGTTGTTTATTTATTCAAGTTGCACAACAGAAAAGATTAACTGAACTTTTTTTCACGATTTTCTCGTTTACTGATCAAATTAGTTTTAAACCTAATATCCGGGTCAAGAGAGGGAAGGAGAGAGAGGGAGCGAAAAAAAAAAAAGCCATAACCATTGGGAATCTTTAAGTGCAGAAATAAATTTTGGTCGAGAGGACCCTATACTCGTAAGAGATCCATTAGAACTTACCGTCTGTGTCATGGTCGGTAATTAAAGCCCAGAAGTCACTCAGTGTGCCGCCCTCTAACGACCACTCTACAACACCAACCACGTCATTGTTGTCAAGATCGATTCGTGAGAAGACCTCTCCCCGTTCAATTTCATCAATAGGGGGCGGTGTGACATCAAGAGCTTCATCTTGCATCGACCGACGTTGACTGAAAAATACAGGACAAGCGGATGACAGGATTAATCAGGGGAGCCAATCACTCTGTCTTTGGGGTAAACATAAATCATTTTGCCCTTCACCCCCAATAATTTACCGTGATGTGACAAACAGAAATGAAAGGACTATGGTATATCAGGTTGACTGGTAGAGCACATTATTATACCAAATTGTATTAGATGCTTCATAATTTTCCAAACATTCCACGGAAAAGTGCACCAGATTATGTTCTTATTTCAAAGGTAAAAAAAAAAAGAAAAAAAAAGGTAAAAGATCATTCATGTGCTCCCATTCTCCTCCACTAAGAATGCAAAAGCACCCTAGTATGGGAGGGCGGTACCCCCTCCCACATCCTCTCCCCACCCAGTTCACCTCCAGAGACTTATGGGCCCGAATTCACGAATGTGGTACAATCTTGTCCTGGTTTAAACCATGGACAAAGACCATGGGACACCAAGTGTCGCATGGAAAATGTCGTCGACGAAATGATTGTTTTGTAACGAAAGGACAAAATTGTACCACATTTGTGAATTCAGGTCAATGAATTCAAAATGTCAAAATATTCCAACAAAAGTGTACACTAGATCGTCTAATACCCCGTTTACCCCGTTCAAAAAAAGGTGACTTCATTAAGGGCGGCAACAAAATTTGCAGAGTGTGCATTTTGTAAAAGGAGTACAGTTGGCAAAGGGTCTGAAAACCAGACTATATTCAAGCTGTGTTTGTGCCGAGACCTAGTCTGGGCTCCGTCCCCTTTTCCTTGGTGCGACCAAGAGAGGGCGCAAATTTTCTGATTGCGATAATCGAGAGACTGCGCGCCCAACGAAAAAGGGTATCGCAGTTCTCGGCGTATCGCAATCCTCGGGTGTCACGCCCTCATACGGCTTGTCGCGTACACTGAATCACCCCTACGAGTAAAAAGAGTCCAGAAGCTAGACTAGCCGAGACCGTTCGCAGTCCCCTCGTCTGGTGTGAACACAGCACAACCTCTAGAGGTTGTGCTAGACTCGTGCTAGGCTGTCTAGCACGACATTCGCGCTAGATTCGTGCCAGACTCACTCCAGGACCAGATTTTTTTTATGTTTTTATTGAACAATAATAACATATGTACAATAATAGGTATAAACACACTTGACGCAACAGAAGCACTGAAAAATAAGACATATGAAAGAAATAAAAGAGAGAAAAAAAAGAAGAAAAAGAAAAATAACAAAATAACACAGTCACAGTTAAATTAAAATATGCTGGCCCGCGGGTATCCACTATGATGTATCGTGAACTACCAATATTCGGGCCTCCCCCCAGGATGACCGGCAACCCGACCACTAACCGACTGATTTACTGCTCGATTTACTGCCCCGACCTCCGGACCTACAGCGAACCTGTCGACACCGCCATCCATGCAAACATAAACCCAGGCTGCTTCAAGACTCCTAATTGATAAAACAGACGAGAACGACCACCCCAGGAGGGGGCCACTGGGAATCCCGCGGGCCAGACTGCAACAGTGTATGAGATGCCTTTTTAACATGTACATGTGCAGTTGTTATGAACTTCATCAAGAACAGCTTTGAATGATAGTATTCAACTCCTGGCTTACTGGAAACACATGAATTCTTACAATGGTATGTACTTTATAAAACAAAATTAAACTTTTGCAAATGTTGACTAATCTTGTCGTTTTTGAGAGCAATCAGGTATTCTGACTTATATTTTGACTTAAAAAAGGAGAGAAGTGGTTGGAAATTAGGTTTCTCCTTTTTAAATTTACATCGATAGATATAAAATCGTGTACATAAAAGAAAGAAGTTAATACATAGATAATTTGTTTGCTCCTTGTTACACCCAAACAGCCTTTGAAAGGAAGAAAATTGTAGTTGGTCCCCTAATTTTGCACTCAAATATTTTTCCAAACATTTCCAAAGTTGATTGACAGCGGTACATTCAACCTTGAAATGCTGAATTGAGTCTTCTATTTGATTGCAGAGACTATATAGGTCTGTATCAGACCTCTTAATCTTATACAGAAATTCATTAGTGGCTATAGCTCTATGGAAAGTTTTAACATAAAAGGACCTTAACTGAGTTTCAATTGTACATCTAAGGTTGTTTCTATGAATCAGTGTCCATTCTTCATCATTTACCTCTACACCAACAATATCATTCCACTTTCTGCTTCTATCCAGAGGTAGTAATTGGTCTTTAAAAATTGAATACGAAAATTTTGTAAGACTCTTGCAACTACATAACTTACTGACAACTACATCATATGGGTCTCTTAAATCATTGGACCATGCTCCAAGTAAAGGGATGGCCTTAATAAGGAAATAATATTTCCTTCTATCACGTATTGAGATGTCAAATTCCAACACCAGTTCAAAAAATTCCTTAAAACGTTTACTGTCAAAAAGCAAATCCTGTACTGTTTTTATACCTTTATCATACCATTCAGCATAATAAAAATATTTCTTCGTTTTCAAACAAATATTTCTATTAAACCATAAACTGTCTAGTTTATGCATCTCATTCAAATCCATTTTACCCAACTGCTTACTTTTAAACGCATACCAGACCTTAAGGGTTTCAGCAAGCTGAACATTTACATTCTTTAAAAGCTTATTAGGAGCACTTGTTCTGAATAAAATGAAAGGATCTACATGAAATTCTGAGAGATTATTTAACTCGATTTGCTTCCAATCACTGTTGAAATCCTCGTTCAAAATGTATCTAGACCACACTAGTTTTTGGGCCAGAGCAAATGCCCTAATATCTACCATTTTTAAGCCACAATAATCATATTCATTGTATAAAAATTTTCGTTTTATCCTATCGTTGCCACCTGACCAAATAAATTTAAAGAATGAGTGTTCCAACTTTTTAAAAAATTGTTCAGGAATATGGATACACAGAGTAGTAAATAAAAACAATAATTTGGGCATTACAAGAGTCTTAACAACAGTTACCTTCCCTATAAGAGACAGGGATCTTGAACGCCAGCAGTTTAAGGTCTGCTCAATACCACCCACTTTCTTATTATGATTCAATTCAAAAAGTAAATTCAAATCCAAAGAGAACTTTATCCCCAAACAGGAAAATGTTGCATTATTCCAAATCAGCCCTTTTTCACTATACGGTTTTTCCTTCGATTTTTTCTGAGAACCCAACCAAATCCCTTCACTTTTTGTTACATTAACCTTACAACCGGAAAAAGACCAAAATTTCTCCAGTGTATCAAAAAGATTATTGATAGACTCCAATTCTCCATTCAAAAAACAAGTTGTGTCATCAGCATACATGCTAAGTTTATATTCATCACCCCCGATTTGGATGCCCTTTATGCTAGGATTACTTCTTATTGAAATACCTAAAATTTCTATCGCTAAGAGAAATAGGTATGGGGATATTGGGCATCCTTGAAATATTCCTCTTTCCAAATGAACTACTGGTGACAAATATCCATTATTTAGAATATAACTGCTCCTGTTATTGTAAAAACATTTAATCCAAGTTAAAAAATCATGACCAACATTGAAACGATCCAGAACTTTATAAAGATATTCATGTTCCACACTGTCAAATGCCTTCTCTATATCTGACAATAATAAAGCACCAGGAACATCATGAGAATTAGTGTAATCAATCAAATCAATAATTAAACGAATATTATGGGCTATATTCCTGCCTTAAAAAAAACCAGATTGATTTTTGTGGACAACGTCTAACAAAAAGGACTTAAGTCTCAGGGCAAAACATTTAGCAATTATCTTATAGTCAACATTAAGTAACGAAATTGGTCTATAATTCTTAACATACAATGGGTCCTTATCTTTCTTTGGCAAGAGAGAAATAATTCCATTCCTTTGTGTCTGGGACATGCAGCCTTTTCTAAATGAATAATTATAGGAGTTCATTAATAAATCATAAATATCATTAAAGAATACAACATAAAATTCTTTGGGCAGACCATCTAAGCCAGGGCATTTATTACCTGGCATCGACTTAATTGCATTGAATATTTCAACTTTTGTCAGTGGTTGATTGAGTTTTTCTTTTTGGTCATTTGAAAATACTGGGATGTCTAATCCTTCAAAAAAAAGTATCCGTCTCTGTTCTAGACTCTTCAGACCAGTGGGAGGAATACAATGTGGAATAAAAACCGTGTAATTCTTCCATGATATTCTTGGGGTTCACTATTAGAGAATCATCTGTGTTTTTCAACATAAAAATATTTTTCTTTTCTGCATGTCTCTTTTCTAAATTACAGAAATATTTGGTGCTTTTCTCACCTTCCTCAGCCCACTTCACTCGAGATCTAACTATAGCACCAGCCGTTTCTAAATCATATATGTCTTCCAACTTTTTTCCGAGATTATCTAATGCTTGAATTAATTCAGTACACTCTGAGTCATTTTGTGACTTATTGAGCCTTTGCCTTAAAATTTCAATTTCACCTTCCAATTTTCTTTTTTCCTTGATTTGCTCTTTCTTTTTCCGAGCCGAATATTCCATACAATAACCTACTATAGTACTTTTCAAAGAGTCCCAAATTACATGGGGGTTACAAGATGATTCAACGTGATCCTTTTTAAATTCCTCAATCTTTACCTTAATGTACTTAATAAAATCAGCATCTCTCTGAAGTAAATAACAGTTCAATTTCCAGTATCCCCTGCCCCTCTGAGGAACTCCAATAGATAAGTCTATAGTGACAACTGAATGATCTGATGCCAATCCATTCGATATTGTGCTACTCAAAACATTTGCTAAAATACTGTTTGACACAAATATATAGTCAAGCCTTGAAAGGGCTAAGGGATTTTGTTGGTGTCTCGTAAATACCCTGTCTGTGGGGTGCATTGAACGCCACATGTCATTTAAATTATATTCATCTACCAGATATGAGAAAATATTTCTTGATCTTAAATTACCATGTTGAGTACGAGATCCCCGGTAATCCAAGGGACCCATAGCTAAATTCAAATCGCCACCTAGAATAACGTTGGATTGATCACTATTATCGATATTAGCAAATAAGTCTAAAAAAAAAAAAAAAATCTGGATCATCCTGGTTGGGGGCATAAACATTTACTAACTTTAACATCAATTTTTCCACTAGTACATCTAAAATAAGGACTCTACCATTTTCGTCAGAATGAACATGGGATATCACAATATTTAATCCAGGTTTAAACAAAATTGCTACGCCTCTAGAATTGGAGGTGGCACTATTAATGTACATTTTCCCGCCCCATTCTGATGTCCACATTTGCAAGTTTTCGTCAACAGAGTGAGTTTCCTGGAGTAAAATTATGTCATCCTTTCTTTGGTGTAAAAACTTAAATATCTTCTTTCGCTTGAATCGATCCTGGAGCCCCCTACAATTAAAAGTAGTTATTTTAAGAGACATTGTGTACCATTCTTAAATTAAAAGATGTTGTTTCCACATAGAAAACTTCTTACTGAGCATAATGAAGGTATTATGAAAACTGCAAATGCAAAAGAAAATACCACTGAGTCATTAACACATAAATATACATGTAAATAAGCGTTTGAACCAATGAACAAACACTGAAGTGTGACAAAAAAGGAATTAGGTAGAGAAGGAGAGAGAAAAAAGGCAAGCAAAAAATATTGGCGGTAAGTGGTACAAAACGATGGCATATGTACATGAACATAAGGGACCATTTATCGGGAGAGCTCTGTACAGTCAGTTACTTGAACATCTGACTAATTATTGCTCATATAGCAAGAGTCAAAAACCTGTATAATTCGTTGACCAGCGTCCTCAGTCAAGGAATATAAAGCCTCCGTGATCATGTCCCTAGGTGTAACATCTAATCTTGCGGGCTTGTCAGTCGGCCGTTGGCATCCCTGATTTTGATTGTAGCCGGATAGACGAAAAATGCTTTGATGCCCCTCCCCCTCAGATCTTTAAGCTTTGGCAGATTCTTCCTCCTCATCTCCTGAACTCTCTTGCTGTAATCATCTGCTACATACATCTTTGCTCCATCAGCTTTTCCCTTGAATACTTCGATCAGCTTTCTTCGAGCTGTTTCCATTTCCCTGTATGTTGCAAAGCCAACATGGATTGGGCGGGGTTTCCTCCGTCCGTTTTCAGCAGCTGCTGGTGGCTGGCCAGAGCGATGGGCGCGCTGAACAGCCGTCGGGCCCACAGCGCCGGCGAGGAGGTCTTCTACGAACTGTACACAATCGCGAGCTCCTTTTTCTGCACCTTCTGGTACCCCCCAAATCACAACATTGTTGCGTCGGCTTCTGTTCTCAAGGTCATCGATTTTTGCATTAGCCTGTTCTAGCTCTGTTTTCAGCTTAGCTACGTCATCGACGACATTATCCACATCAAAGCGCAGCGCTTGCTGGGCCTGTAGCAACTCAGCGAACCTCGCCTCCTGCCGATGCTCGAATTCCACAAACCACTGTGGGGCTCTGTTCCCCGCATCCGCCATGACCGGCTGAACTGAACTTGTACTGGTAGTGGTACTAGCTGAATGGAGACGAGAGACTTCAGGGTTTTTTGCTGGTTTTTTCTTTACAGGCGAGTTTTCCAGACTTGGTGGTTCCCGTGACTTTGGACGACCATTCATGGTTTACAATGAGCAGAGTAACAAAATCAAAAGCTGAATCTAATCCGATGAAAAGTTGACAAATATGCGAGCGTACCCCCGACACGTGTTCTCTACTTGTCCGCCATATTGAGCCCTCTCTCCAGGACCAGACTTGTGCTAGACGCTTACGCCGTGACCGTTCACAGTCCCCATCGTCTGGCGTGAACACATAATAGGCAAAGTGGGACTGTGAACGGGGTATAATTTCATTTCTACACCAGGGTACTTGATGCAAAAGCTCCGGAAGGGGGGGGGGGGGATTACCCTAACAACCGCCGCCAACACCTTGTTCCCCCGCCCCCACCCCCCCCCCCCCCCAACCTCAATATACTTTGTACACAATCAAAATGCACTCGCCCCTGGTGACATAATTGATATAATTATCAAAGCGTGATCTATAGCCATTTACAATATCCCCAAATTATTACGATATTGTCATTTTCCAATATTGGAAGTGATAAATAAGTGAGCACCAGATTGGTAACTGCCAGTTCTGAAAATGCATACTTTTGTACACTGTATTTCAGTACATAGACACTATACATACAATCAAGAACACACAATAAATTTTCATGTTGTCGTGATATACAGGGCTATCCCGAACCAGGGCCCTGATGGACTTACCGATTGGTAGACATGCCTCTTTTTCGTGTTTCTACTTCTACATGGCCGTCCTTGTATGTCGGAGAGCTCTTCTGCTGCGACCCGCAGGCTTCGGAGCAGGCAATGACTCCAATGACAAGGAGCAGAAGTGTGACGTAACAAAGGTTGCTATGCATATTCACGATCAATTTCCCAAGAAAAAGACCTGCATCCGTAAGAAAGGAAGGAAGGAATATCGATAAGATTATTATAATGTCTACAGTAATTCTATTAACGTTCGTTTCATGCAAACTAACTGTTCAGTGAGGAAGAGAATTTTAACATTTTTTAGCTTCATGATGTCCCCTTATTTTATCCTTATCGGTTTTAAGTTTCAGTAATGCAATGATGCTGAAAGATCATAAGTCATGGACCATAGAGTCGATTAAAACAGATCACGCGAAGATGCTTATAATAAAATGTTTTCTTTTTTTTTCTTTTTTTATTATATTAAACACGGGTTAAAATACTTGCACCCAGCCGTTAGGCTTTTTTTCAGCAAATCCGTACGATATACAAAAAATCATGATGTGGTACAATCAGCGTATAAGATAATACATACACAATATTCTTTACAACGAAACAAAAAGAAGAGAAAAACATAGAAAATACATAATTATGTACACAACATTCTTTGCAGAATCAAATACAAAAACAGCATATCGCAGCAAGAAAAATCTCCGAAAGAAGAGAAATCAAAACAAAAAATATTACTCAGAAATAGAAAAACTCATAAATCAAATAAGAAAACAGAATCGATATCCTTCAGAAATTGTGCTAACCTTGCACAAGTTCTCGTGTGGCTTCGGATAATTGGTTGAATAATTGAGCTGCATGCTATATAAATAGTGCTATATATAAATTACAGACATTGGTTTTTGGTGTTGGTAACAATACTTCAAATGCCGAGTTCCTGAAATTGTAAAAAGATGCTTTTATGTTAACTTGGTAGGTCAGAAAATCAGATAGGAGGTTATTGTGTCAGCGCTGAGATTCGTTCATCGGTAGTCCACTCTCTCTTCACCTTCTCATGCTTCCTCGCCATGTAGACCAGGTTGCTCCTCTCTTGTGTGAGGTCCTCGTGGATATAAACATTGGAGCCTCACAGTTTCTGCCTTGCTTGCAGTGTTTTGTTGACGCACGTTATACCTAGCAAACTTGACGATGATGGGCATCGGAGCAGGAATTTCGTCGTTTGTGATGCCGCGTCCAGGATGTCATGGTTTTTCTCTTCGGTCGCACGCACGAAGCGGGATACGATGAAATCGATCCAAGCCCCCCCCCCCCCCCCCCCCCCCCCCGGCTGGATGTCGACGTCCAGTTTCTCGCGAATGATCTTGATGATGACATCGTCAGTTTGTTCTTCGCCGTTCTCTGCAACACCGTGGAATCGTAGGCAGTTCCCCCGGCTGTACTGCTCATGTTCTTCCAAAGCACTCTGGTATGAAAAGAGCTATTCTTTTCCAGATCTTCTACTTTGGCTGCAAGGGCGGCGAGTTTGTCGAAGTCCAAATGGAAGTCCATCTTGATGGCGTTGTAGACGTCGTTGTTGACATTTTCTACGATGGCTATCGACACGGCCTGTACAATGAGAATACCTCTTCGGACAAAAGAGCGTCCCGAATTCTTCTCTGCGAGGTAATTGGGTTTTCATTGTCCTCATTGGCGCCATTCAACTCTGTGATGAAGGAATCGCTTAGGTGGTCAGCTGATATGGTCTCATCTTTCGGGGAAGTGTCCAATGAATTGCACCGGCTTCACTCCCGAGGGCTTTATCTTGTTGACCGATGGGTTGCTTGCTCTTCTTGGTGACAAGTTTGTCCGGATGATTTCTTCTCCTTCTTCGAGTTTCCATGGTCAGATACAGTCCCTCTCGTATAACAGGCACAAGTGAAATACTTGGATAAGATATATAACTGTGGCAAATAGATTCGAAGCTCTGGAAAGATCAATATATCCACAAATTCAGAACACAGTTTCAGAGCACAGCTTCAGTATCAACACACTTGTTCATTACACTTTCAGCTCTTATTATGAGGATCATAACAGTGCTCTCTATATGTCTCATGTTGTAGCCATCATTTTATTCATCTAAAGTGTCGCTAAAAATTAATTTGAAAAGCCTGCCACTTAAACAACAACAAAAAAACTGAAGAAAAAAAAACTTACCGTGCAAAGTCAGTTTGCAGTTTGATCCTGTAGCGATGAGACCTCCACACTTTGATACGTCAGCCAGTGGTGAATGGTACGTCGGCTGAAATTTCTCGCCAATTTATGCACCCGCAGAGAGGAAGCGCATGCGCATGTTTGGAAACGCGGGAGTTGTGTATCGATTTCCCTTCTTCATTGCATCAGTCTAACGAAACGAAATACATGTAGGTTTTCCCCCGGCATATAATTTTATTCAAACGCGTTTGGGACTTTCACTTTCTCTTAACAGAAAATTGGAACATCCTTTCCATTATGACCTTTATTGCGAAAGTGAACACGAAATCAGGGCACGTGAATAATCTCTCAAGAAGAGCTTAAGTTATATTCATAATGATATTGAACATGCTTTTCTGATTTGCGTTTTATAGTAAAACTAAATCATTTTTCGTATAGGAGCGGCAAAGGTAGAGTTTAGTGTTACTTCTATACTACGAAGATGGTCAGAGCATCACACCGCCGCATTGGGGAAATGCAATCAGCAGTGAGCTGCAGAGTTGAAATGTATGAAAAGATACTTTTCAATGGACCGATTCCGCGACTGAAATCTTCAATAGTTAATATACTTCGTTAAACTTGAAAATATATCTTCGCATGACTATTCCTAATAAAGCTATCGCAAAGATGCAACCCATTGAGATCGATGCGGCCCATTCTGTATCCGTAAGCAGCAGACTGTACAAACATGAACACATTGCCTCATCCTTGAAGAACTACAATTGTATAACTTGACCATCGCTTCCCACAGGACAATATCATCATTGCAAAATTATCCCTAATAATTTCAAAAACTAACCATGGACAATGTCTCAGCAACACATTTAAACAATGACTCTTTCATTCCCTGTATACGTACCTCCAGGATTTCTAATGTTACATGTATCACGAAATATTGATATTTTGATTCATAAGTGATAATTTCAGTTTCAGTTTCAGTAAATTTTATTTCTCCACTTGTACATAAGAGAAAATAAATATCAAACATATTATTCACAAGTCATGAAAATACAACAAGATTTCACATTACAAGTATAATATTCATGTGAAATAATACATGAATGTCATTACAGATCTTTAAGTGTACAGGTGGGGGGGGGGGAGACCGTTGTCGATAAGCAAATCGCTTGACTTGGACAACGGCCTCTGAACATTATGCCTTGTAACAATTTTTAAACTAAAGTCATGCCAGTAATGATGACCAAAATTGCTTTAGTAAGCTTTGTTGTGGAAAAAGAAAAAATCAGGCATAACTATGTAAAATGAGTTTAAGGTCTTATCAAGCAAGCAGTAAAGGTTACCTATATTAACGGTTGTTTAGTGGTGTTAAACACAAAATAATCACTGTCAAGCATAGGCACACTCTTCAGACTGACACAACTATATGTTTGAATCTCCTTTTGTTCATTTTGTTCAGAAGATAATTTGGTGTTCATGTCACTGACATTGGTGGTAACTTTTAAAAGGACGATAGTATGAATGCTAATGGTATTACAATTATATTGCCATGATAAAGGTATCTATGCAGGAGACTGAGTAAGAAAGAATCAGAAACCATGTAGTACAGTATGCCTCTTAAAGCGAGATATCATGTTTGCAATGCAAACGCCTTGATGAAATAATTTCATTTTGATAATTTTTGGTTGGTGTGGGGAGTTAGATTTTAACTTTTTTTTTCGAGATTATCAGAAACTACTTATATGAAATATTAAAGATCATTCGATTCTGAGAGGAGTTATGAAATTCGGTTTTGAAATGGCTGAGATACATGTTGTATAAGAAAACAAAGGTCATAAGGTTCGTTGTTCCGTACACCTATCTAGAGGTTCGTTAATCCGAACATTTGTGGCATTATTCCGAAGGTTCGTAATTCCGAAAATGTGAAGACGGTGCGTGTTAGCTAACGTTGTAAAAATGAACCTTACTTCATTATCAGATTAAGGAACCTTCGGATTAACAATTCTTCTCATCGTCGGATTAACGAACCTTCAGAACAACGAACCTGTGAATATAACTGTAACTTCGTAACAGAGCCGTAACCGAAAAATCTATTGAAGTGCGTTCGCTTCAGCAATAAGTATATTAGGGGTAAATTTTATACACTCTCCCAGCATAATTTCTGTACGCTGCTAGCATATATCATGTGCAGTCTGTCTTTCATGTCATATAATTAAAAGGGAAATTAACCCGTTCCTTACTGGAACCTGGTGGCCTGTGTAATGAGTCAGTGGAGATTTAAGAATTCAGAATGGAAAGGGTTAACATGACGTCATGACTTCATAAGAGCACCAAGATTCACCTGATTTAAGAGCTACACATTTGAGCATTACATGATGGAGTTCTCATCAGAACTTGAAAAGGGGGGGGGGAAGAAGATAAATCCGCTTTCACTTGTACTCGCTGTTTTTATTATTGTACCATAAGAAGAATTATTGTTTCATTTTCTAAGTACAATTAACCTGTGTTTCTGTATCCTACATGTTCATGTGATAGGTTGAGGGGAGGAGGAAAAGAAAGACGGGAATTTGGGAAAGGGCCAACGTAGGCAAAAGCTTGGCAAATCGATCGATTTCTGGTACAGCCAAAAGTGCAGAGAAGAACATCTTTTTTTTTTAATTTCAAAAATACTTTTCCCAGAATCAAGTGTGGAAAGAATCATGAACAAGTATTTCTTTTCCATCAATGCACATGTTTCCCTTATCAAGTAAGAAAGAATATAGTTTATATTGGGAGAAGGATAGCCTTATTCCTGGAATATGTTTTCTCCCAAAATCAAGTGGCGATTTTCGAGGCTCATTTCCGGGGACATTTTAAATGTCGCTAATATGTGGTTTCTTTCACTTTGGCATTCCCCAATGTAACCAATCACTTGGTGAATTAAAGGACCCTTCTTGTTTGTGCATCTCGTAGGGCATCATGTTGTTGGTATGACTATATTCATTATTTATACGTGTATATATTGATGAGATAATGCGTTATCATACTAAACATATCACTGGTTTACACATTGTCAAAAATATGATGGAAGGATATTCGTTTGGATATCAGTAGGTTGTACACTGCATTGAAATGTCAACAAGGAACCTACGGGACCAGGTAGACCATGCATCAGGGCTGTGTGAATATTCAGTTATTTGAAGACAATGGGTTTCCCACTTTTGGTACCCACTTTTATCATGGTCATTATTAGGTATTAATGTGAATACAAACAGATTGTAATGAAATTAAGATAGGTATGTTCAATTTGATTCAAATGATTTTATTTCCATATAAAGTAATACAAAGCAATATACACAACGCTTACATGAGTACATGATATTTTAAAGGTAGGGGATACCTTTTACAGACCTCCCAAAATGCAGCAAAACATTAAATATGAACCTCAGGGGACTTGTTTAGGCCACTGATGAGAAATTTGGAAGTCAACAGTTATCTCCAATTTGAATAATGCACAAAACTCAACTGCTCAGTAGTTCTGTGTGTCAGCCACACTTAAGCCTTTTTGTTGCAGTCTTCTGTATTTTTTTTTATCTATAAACACAAATCTAAAAGTATAAGAGCTGATGTAGTAACATTATAGAGTGTGTGGCAAGAATGTATATAGAAATGTTTGTATGTTTTGATGAACTTTTGATGAAGTTTCTCTTCTACAGCTCCTGCCGTTGCCCATAAATAAAACAAAAATGCCAATTTAGATTAGTTAAAGCAGTTGTTCAATACTGTGTAAGATCAAGAAAATGTGCAGGTGTGGTTGTTTCATGAAAGTTGTCTTTCTGTATTTATTGGCCCTGCTGTCATAGTTCTCAGAACTTGACATAAACATATCAAGCACATGTACACACGCACACTCACACACTTTTTTTAAAACTCTTTATTCATCGTTCAATTCCATATCACAAAATTCACGTTCACAGAAACAAAAACAAAACATTATACGAAGACGAACTGCATTATACACAAACATTGTACAAAATAATGTCAATCTTACACTATACAAAGACAAAATGCAGTATACACAAACATATTGCAAAATAATGTCAACTTACATTGTGACTCGTTTTTTAACCAAAGAAACGAAATCCGTTTTTTTGTTTTTTTGACACACATATATTCTCGTCAAATGCCAGCAAAACGGGAACATGATAGTTTGCTCAAAACAACTGGGCATATTGTTTCTAAAAAGAAAAAAAAATCGAGGCCATTTGCGAGAACACACACACACACACACACGCACATGTGGGGGGGGGGGGGGGAGGTCTGGTGGTTGGCCGTGTTGGCCCTGCAGTGTGCTCCAGTGTGTCACTAACCTTGAATGTAGGCCTCTTCACAGGTCAACAGACAATCGGTGATCCATTTTACAAAGTACCACAAGTAGAATCGGAGATCGCGTCTAGTAATGTCACAATCCTACGGTTCTTAAAAATGCATGACGCTCTGTACGTTGGACTTTGACTAAGCACCTGCACTACATCGAAGGCTGAGACCTTAGAAAATGTCGGTTGTTGGTGTGCATGCAGTGTAGTTGCGAGAGCAATTTTTATTCAGGATGAACTGAAATAACCGCATTTTGCCGTTTCACACCGCTTATCAAAGAGCTCCGAGAGAAGCTAATTCCTAGTTGTTGTCGCTGAATGCTAAATACCTCTTCATTTAATTATTATGTTACAGATAAACTAGATTTTATTATGTCCTATTCCTATGATAGTCAATCCAGTGCATGAGTTTTGGTAGAGCTTGTATAGTACATTGAGGACTCAATAAAGTCAATAATGGTTAAATGTGCATTTATAGGCTGATTTATAGCTAAGTTCCCCTGTTTTTTTTTTTAATGATTAGTAAGGTAATTATGTTGACTCTGGCTCCAAGTATTTTAGTTTCAATCACTCCTCTATAGTCTGCTACAGCACATCACGCACCGATGCACCTCATCGTATACACCCCGTGTATACGTTGTGCACTGCACTTCCCGTTGCACCATGATATGCCGCTATCACGTAATGCCACTCATTGTAAATGGATTCTGATTTTGGAATAGATGACCAACAGCTAGTCAACCACACAAGCCAGTACTTCACTATCAATGGATTTAACAGTCAATTTCTTTTCAATAAGGCAAATCAGATTTGTGCTAATATCAGCTTAATCCATCTCAATTCAAGAAGCTTAAATAAAAATTTTGAAACGTTTGAATTATTTTTAAGTTCCCTCAATGATTTTCCATTTTCCGTTACAGGAGTTACCGAAACATGGTTGCACACCAATTCCCCGGACCTATTTGGCATTGAAAATTACAATTTTATTCGTAATGACAGAAAGCATGGCATAGGAGGTGGGGTTGACATGTACGTTAATAATCAAATTAAATTTAAAATCCGAACTGATTTGCGTATTCAGGGAGCAGAAAGTTTATTTATTGAAATCTTATATGATAATGAGAAAAATGTTTTATTTGTACCATTTACCGTCCTCCGCAAAATGACATTCAATCTTTTTTTGACAACTTCGACCATTGTTCTAACGAAATTCTTGGAGAGAGAAAATCCATTTTTTTTTTTGATGGGAGATTACGCTACTATAGATTTATTACAACCCATCCATTTCCATGACATATTACTTTCCAACCCACTGCATCCCCACATCAATAAACCCACCAGAATAAACAACACTACCCAGTAAAACATTAATAGATAACATATTGTCTAACGTTAAAACTGAAACCTGCACGAACGGCATTTTTTATTCAGATTTTTTCGATCACCTACCGATTTTTATGATTAATGATAAATCTGTAACAACCCCAATACGCCGCCAACCCAAACAATACTTGAAAATGCACAGAAATGAAACGCCACAAAATATTGACTCATTAAATCGAGATTTATTCGAAGAACAATGGAATGACGTCTTTGAACTCCAAGATGTTAATTCTTCTTACGAAATTTTCTTACAAAAACTATTAGATTATTATGAAAAACATATTCCTTTAACTCCCAAAACAAATGGAAGGAAAAGAGCTCGGCAACCCTGGATCACTCAAGGTCTTATACATTCCATTCTTACTCGAAACCGTCTTTATAAAATATCTCTGAGAAAACCTACTCCTGAAAACTTGAAAAGGTATAAACATGTAGAAATAAACTAACTACTTTGATTCGAGTTTCACGTAAATCATATATTTCAAATAAACGCGAATCTAACAAAGATGATAAAAGTGCTCTTTGGCGGACTGTTAATGAAATACTCAAAAGGAAACCTACGGAATGTCCTGACAGCATTACTTATAATGATAATGTCATTATCAATCCTGACCAAATTGCAAATATTTTTAACAATTTCTTTATTAATGTTGGTCCTTCTTTAGCAGCATCTATTCCCATAAATGATATAAAAAATCATAAAGATTACTTATCTGAAGGTAATAAAGATTCTTTGTTCTTTACTCCAATTAATGAATCGGAAATTATTGATACTGTTCGATCTCTGAAATGTAGTAAATCCTGTGGGCCTGATAACTTAAGGTAACCTGTTGAAAAAAAAAATAATTTACCCCCTTGCAGCCCCTCTCACCCATATATTCAATCTATCCCTACTTCACGGTAAGTATCCAGACTCCTTCAAAATCGCCAAAGTTATCCCCATCTATAAAAGAGAAGATCCATCAATGGTGAAAAATTATAGACCCATCTCATTGTTACGTGCAATATCGAAAATTCTAGAAAAAGTAGTTTACAAGCGTCTCTACTCGTTCATGATTGAAAATGAAATATTAAATGCGAATCAGTTTTGTTTTAGGAAAGGATTTTCTACCGATTATGCTATAATTAAATCTGTCGACAATATTATTGATGCGCTTACTAAAAAGGAGCATATAATTGGAGTATTTATGGCTCTTAGTAAAGAATTTGATACTATCGATCATGACATTTTACTTGAAAAATTACATAATTATGGTGTGAGAGGGATTATTTTGTCGTGGTTCAGAAGTTATCTAAGTCATCGAAAACAATGTGTTGCAATTAAATCCAGTCACTCATCATATTCTAACGTGTTTGTTTGTTTGTTTGTTCATTTCCATCTGAGAAGAATAGATGGCTGCCGGGATAGCCCATATTCAGCTACGTTTTAGCTGGTCTTCCATGGGGTCCAGTTGGATGTAAGTTGCGGGACCACTTCACCGGGTTAAACACCCTGCTCTTTGCGATGAATGAATGAAGCGGGATCTTTTACGTGCATGAGTTGTTACTCTCTCACACACGGGACCTCCATTTTATGTCCTAGCCGAGGGACAGAGTGTTTTGCCTCTTGCTAGAGGGGACGGTATGCTTACACAAAACATTGCTCACTCCAGACTACTTTTTTTGATTTACATTATTGATATTATCAATTCTTCTCCTCGTTTAAACTTCATCTTATTTGCAGACGACACTGGTTGATACACTAAATACAGAATTAAACAACATCTCGAAATGGTTTAGAAGTAACAAGCTTTCATTGAATATTGATAAGATATTTTTTATACGCTTTCATACACTTCGATCCCAACCCACCCTTCCTCAAAGTATTTATATTGATGATACAAACATTGCTGAGAAACATTCAACCAAGTTCCTAGGAGTGAACCGAGATAGCAATCTAACTTGGAATACTCATGTCCAGAATATTACAACAGCAATATCTAAAGCAACTGGTGTTTTAAGAAGAATAGAATATATAATTAACGATCAAACCTTAATAATGTTATATAACACTTTATTTCTACCATATTATTCATGTAATGTACTGCAATATCATATGGGGCATCTGTAGCAAAACTAAACTGAACACAATTTTTCTTCTCCAGAAAAAGGCTCTTCGGATATGCACACATTCAAATTTCTTGGATCACGCTGATCCCATATTCTATCGCCTAAAAACTTTGAAGGCCCATGATTATACATTTATACCTAACTGCCATATTTATGTATAAACACACTCGAAATTTATTACCATTTTTTCATAATGGCCTATAGTAACCAATGACCATATTCACTTATAGCCTACCCGTCGTTCCCATGATTTTCATTTAAGTAATCCAAAGCTTTTACTTGCTCAAAAGTCGATTAGACATCACGGTCCGGATACATGGAACACTCTTCCTGAGGAGTTGAAACAGTGTGCCTCCTTGTTTTCATTCAAAGTAAACTTACAGAAGCACACTTTATTACAGCATACTTCAAATACGTACTAAAAAGAAATAATTTACATGATTAATGTTGGTCTCCCGATGGCAACATCGCATATCGTTCCCTCTTCCAGTAAACCAATTCTATTATTCTACATTCCAGCCTATCTGCCCTTGTGAACTTGCACGCACATTCACCACCATCACACATCAGAGTTATTTTCCCCTGCTATCTTCGCAGCAGAATTTATATTGTTACGAATCTAGTATGTCCCTACCTTTTCCTCGGCCCGGCCATTTTTTTCAAGCAAAGCTTATAATGGCGGCACTCTGCTTAATCGCTTCTTAACTACGATTGTTATTGTAATCCCTGCTGCATAGACATGTATACTGTACATGCATTATCATTAATTTCCTTTTATATCGTTGTTTATGCAAGTCAAACGACTCTGTGTTAAATTTACTTTGTATATTTCCTACATGTTCATGATTATATAACTTATGTATATTGATTTGCAGAAAATAAAGTATCTATCAAACAAACAAACAAACAAACATGCACACGTTCACACACACACACACACACACACACACATAATCTGTATATATATATGTGTGTGTGTGTGTGTGTATGAATTCAGACACTATACATACACACACTTGTACACCCACGTAGCCTACATACACATATGCAGACACACCATGGAGCTAACCAACCACGGACACACACAGGCTCGACACCTCCACACACAAATTAACATGTTTGTTTTTTCCTCACATAAGTCAGTGTTACATAAATAAAGGCCCTGTTTACCTTTGGGAGCAGTGATTACTCATAGCATAACATATAATTCTTACAATAAAGCCTAAAATAAAGGAGATTAGCACTATTTTTCTCATTAAGCCATAACTGTAGACGGTTTAGTGTGGAAACATTTTTATTATAACTATTGTTCACATTTTTCTGTATTCAACAATACTTAACATCGAATGTACTGGTTCAAACCTTTATCCCCGTATTTTTTCATTATGTGTATTGAAATTTTGGCACAGGCAATAAGGAAGAAATCTAATATTCATGGGTTAATGGTTGATAATGTTGAAATTAAACAAATTCTTTATGCTGATGATGTTACTTTATTTCTTAAGGATCGAAATTCTGTTTGATTTGACGCATTTTATCAAATTTCCGGTTTAAAAGTTAATAATGAGAAAGCATATGTGTTGTTATTAGGTATTCCGAGGGATGAATGTGCGTCGCCTTTTGGTAGAGTAGAACATAATATGGTTAAAATATTAGGAATATATATGTCTTTGAACCCTGATGTTAAAGAAGTTATGAATTATAAGGAGATTTTGAGTAAGATAAAGAGATTATTATCAAGGTGGAAACAGAGGGATTCAACGCTGATTGGGAAAGTTCAATTAGTAAAGCTTTTTGTTTTACCAAAGCTGATTTATATCTCTTCACTCATGGTAACACCCGGTTGGGTATTCGTGGAGTTAAATAAGGTAGTGTTTGATTTTATTTGGAGGGGAAGAAATGAAATAAAAGGAATATTTTGTATTTAGATTATGATAGGGGAGGATTAAAGTTCATTAATTTTCGAGTGTTTGTTAAAGTACAAAGAATTATGTGGATAAGGCGTTTGATTCTAGGGGATCATAGTATGAAGTGGAAGTTATGATTTAAGTTTTTCAATAAATCGGTGGGAGGTATTCTGATTTTTTATAGTAAGGCGATTTTAGGGTTGTTGAAGTTAATTTTACCAGAATTTTATAATGATATGTGGCAGGTTTGGATGGAAAGTAGGAGTTTGATTCTGAAAGATGATTCAAAAAGGAATGAGGTAATTTTTAATAATAAATTTATTTGGATTGATGGATATACAATATTTGATAAAGAGTCATTCCTTAGGGATGTATATAAAGTTCATCACTTGGTAGATGTAAATAGGGAATTTAAGGTGAGTAGAGAGTTTTTATGATTAGGATTTAGTGAAGAAATGATTGGTAAAATGTATGAAATATTTTTAGCTTTACCGTCACCATGCACCATGGAAGGGTACATTAAAACAAGAAATGAATATGGAGGATGCTCAATTGAAAATTGAATTTTATTTGAAGAATAAAACATGTCATATACAGGATATAACATCAAAACTTATTTATAAAGCATTGATGAGGGATGGAATTGAAACATCATCAGCAATTAGTAATTTAGTTGGTTTATACAATTTCGAGGAAATAGATATTAGATTGATTTTTCTAAGGCCTCGGAAGTCTACTCTTGATTGTAAGCTGCGTGAATTTCAATATAAAATGTTGTATGGATTAATATATACTAAAGCTAAGTTATTTTCATTTGGCTTTGCAGAAGATAATCAATGTACATTTTGTCATTCTGAGATTGAGACCTATGAACATTTGTTTTTTGATTGCGGGAAAGTTAATCAGATTTGGAAATTGTGCAGTCAAGTTTTTGTTTTAACCCAGATGCAAAATTTAGATTGACAATCTGTTCATGTAGGTTTGAAAACGCAGGATATTGGATAAGGGCAACTCATTAACCATTTGATATTATTGATAAAATGGATGATATTTGTATTTTCTAAGGAAAGGAACAGGCGCCCATTGATAAGAGAAATTAAAGAAAGAATGTTAGAAAGTCAAGAAGAAGAAAGAAAATTAGCAATGAAACGAGGTACGCTGGCCTTACACAACAGGAAATGGAATCAATTTATAACACGGTGATTCTTACTCCACATCTATTGCTACCATTTGTGTGGTTTTTTTTTTCTCTTTTTGTGCATGTTTGTTGTGTGGTTGATTGTTGGTGAACAGGTTCTGTGTTTGTGTGTGTGTGTGTGTGTGTGTGTGTGTGTGTGTGTGTGTATGTATGTGTGAGCGTGTGCATGTGCGTGTGTGTTCTCGCAAATGGCGCTTGTATCTGTGCTAGAGTGAGGTATACCTGGAGTATGTCTGGAGTGGGAAGTGTTGATGAGGTGAGTCGGGTGAGCGATGGAGGGGTTATTTTTTATAGGTATGGATTATGTACAGACATTGATCATGTACACTTGTAAAGCTTTTGCATGTATGTGTGTACACAGGTATGTAGGCTTTTCGTTGACCCCTTAACAATAATTGATTTCATTATTAAATGATTACTGCTGTGACGAGTATATGAACGCAGTTAATGGGTATATATTGTATTGTGTGTTGTACATACATATTGGTTTTGCTGTCCCATTATCAAGAATTGATTTTATCATTTAATAATTATTGCGGGGATGAGTATATTTGTGAAGCAGTTACTGTGTATTATTTGTGTATAGTAGAATAATCAGAAATTGACACAATGACAGTCCTAAGAATTACTTTGTAATATTTTGTAATATGTTTGAAATGTCACGCAGCTGGCAAACAATAACTGAATGTTCAATTGTAATCAATGATGGATAATGGAATCGAAATGAAATATTGTTTGAAACAAAAAAAAAAACCACTTTTACATCGGTTGTTTCAATCCAATGCTGGGTTTTTGTTCCATCTGCAAATGGTAAATTATGCCTTTAACCAAAGAAACGAAATCCGTTTTTTGTTTTTTTGACACACATAAATATATTCTCGTAAAATGCCAGCAAAACGGGAACATGATAGTTTGCTCAAAACAACTGGGCATATTTCATTGTTTCTAAAAAGAAAAAAGAAATCGAGGCCATTTGCGAGAACACACACGCACATGCAAACGCTCACACACACACACACACACACACACACACACACACACATAATCTGTATATATGTGTGTGTGTATGAATTCAGACACTATACATACACACACTTGTACACCCACATAGCCTACATACACATATGCAGACACACCATGGAGCTAACCAACCACGGACACACACAGGCTCGACACCTCCACACACAAATTAACATGTTTGTTTTTTCCTCACATAATTCAGTGTTATTGATACAGAAACCCCTCACGCGCACGTACAGCACATAAAAAGAGATGTACATTCAATTCTCAATATGAGTCATAAAAGTCTGACATGCCTCAACATAATGATTTTATACCAGCCTTTTCATATTCATAAAATGATAAGAGGCCGTCTTTCCGTAGCAGTGATTTTGGATTTTATAATTTCATCACTTTTATCTTTATACACAGTGAATTGTGATTTTGTGATTATATGATATTGACATAGGCTATATACTTTGTAATACTTATATGACGGGTATGCATGTTTCAGTATTTTGATCTGCAATTGTTGGCTATGCAGCAGCTGCTGCCTATTACGATTGTGATTAGACATGGATATGATGAGAACACGAATTCATAATCTAATATCTAAATCGTCAATAAATTAGTAAATAAAAAAAGAGTATGGGAGTACACAACTGCCATCTTCTAAGCTACTTGTTGTGGTGTGTTAACATAAAGGATATCTTCAACAACATCACCATGTCTCATCGTGCAAAGCCATTCGAAGAATATACACCATCAAACCTTTGGCTAAAATCTAATGCTTTCATACTTCTTTTGTTATGAACGGAGTGACTTCATTTGCAATATCATCATAAATCACTAGATATGAGAACAATCATCTGTATATGTTCTATCATTTTAATGATAGTAATAATCATATACTTTCACCTTAAAAAAAAAAGGTATAAATTATTGCCAATGACATGTTTACACAGTATCGACACAACTTTCAGGGCCAAACGACAGAATTTGAATTTTGAATAATATTGTCCACAATTATATGTCATATTATTTTCTTTTGTGCAACATCATGGCAATTACGCCATCAAGTCAATGATTACTGGTCTTGATGCAGAAATAAATGTATGACTTAAAACAGAAATGCACATTTACTCATGCATAGCTTAGAATATTTAAATCCCTACGAAAAAAAAAAAATCACAGACCAGAAAACTAAAATAATGATAATAATAATAATAATAATAATAATAATAATAATAATAATAATAATTATAATAATGATGATAATAATAACAATAATAATATTAAGAAGAAGAAGAAGAAGAAGAAAAAGAACCGAGATTAAGAAGGCATTTTATACAGTGGTCCATAAGAAACAATAAACATCTATCAAGGTGACATATTCAGCATTTAGTATCTTGATTAAATATATTGATTACATGCCATCAATATTAATGTCTTTTAAGACTTTTGTATAAATGCGTAAATACATACATAACATAATAATATATACATATTTTATAGATATCCGAAGTGTGAATATCTGTTTTTGTCTATCAGCGTTTCCAGCATTAAACCTTTTTGACACATTTTACCAGCTACAATGTCCACACAGGATATGGGATAGACGTTCTCTCTCTACGATATTCACAAGAGGCTCATTTCATTGGTGTTATCAGAATTCACCTAATTTTTCATATTCAACATCTTGGCAACCCTAGAATACATGACAAGTGTCAAATACAACAAAGAGTTGATACTCGACAAGCGTACAATACTAGTAGTTTTATATCCATAATAAGACTTTCGAGAATAGAATGTTTCAAAACGGCGTACAGTAGTTTCTAGTTTTGAAGGGTCGAATTCTCCCAAAATATTGCTTGATACTTGCAATCTTTTCACATCATATCATTTTAAACGAAATACATTAAAGTGAAGTACTATTAGAAGATATGGCAGGCAGATGCACAAGACTTTAATACAACTAACTTCCTATGAAATTTATGCCCTTTGCACACAAGTCAGTGTTGGATATTTGATATCGATAGAGTCAAACGTGTCTTTACAAACCGGCCACCCAAGGGAGACCAAAAGAGTGGCCGTGACAGGTGGCCGCTATTGACAGGTTTTGCTATAGACAGGTGGTCACTAAGACAGGTTTGACTGTACATCAACAGAAATAATGCCCATTTCATATGAATATAAGTTCTTTGTGTTGAGTAATGGGGACTTCTTTGAATGAATCAAGACGAAAAAGAAATATGTCACTTGTACAATAGGGAGCTACAGATTTTCGCAACACGGACGTTCAGAGGAAAAAAAAAACTGTTCTGTGCATGCGCAAAATCGATTATCAAAATCGATCTTGCGTTGTCTGAGTTTTCACGGTCGGTTCTGGGCCATTTTTGCGTCCGCTCAAATTCAAGACGCAGAGTACTGCTTGATGCTAATATGGGGCGGCATTTTACTTCGTGTAGGTTGCGTCTTCACGTAATCCAAAGCTACTTTGCAAGACGACGCAGGGAGAGAGGAGAACGGCCAACGTAATCGTCGTCTAAATGTCTACGTCGCAAATCAAAAGCTCCCTATTCCCAACAGCTTCAACTAATATTAAATAGAAAGGAACCAGAATTGTTAGCTCCATCATAACTAGATATACAATGTGACAACCATTTCAAGGAAAAGAAAATCAATCCAAAAGTTTCAGTTGCCAATTTTGAAACTTTTCACTATTATGCCAGTCAACCCAATTCCGTACGAATCAGCTTAATATTTAGTGAATACTCAGAAGCAATCCGGAAGTGAAGCGTTTCTTCCACATGGACGTCCCACACAAGTCCCACAGTGAAATCTTCACTCGTAGATCAGCCTCACTGGTACATCAGCGAACTCCGTTACTGAGATCATTTCGTCACCTGGGGGTTTATGGAACAAGAATTGAAAAATACTCTTGAAACTACTTTGCAAATTATTGCCACGAAATTAATTCTCTCTGTTCCCACCTTACCATTGGAAATCTGGACTGATTTTGTTATCACACATTATAGGGATGAAATACTAGTATTGTGGAATCATTTCCTCATATTTGGGTATTTGTTTTTCAATTCAATTCAATGTGATTGTTCTCATTCACTCATTTTTTGACAGAGCATGGTAATTTTAGGTCTACACTTCTCTATTTTTCAAAAAATAAATAAAAATAAATTGGAATATTATGAAACGGGCACAGCAACCAAGAGTAGAGAGTTGGAACCATATATAGAAATTTTCACACGCAATATGTGTTATCGTTTCGTTGGACTATTACTTCTACTTACTACTCACGAGGGGACTGCATTCTACAAGCTAGGCTTTTTGGCAGTTCCCTCCATTTCCGACATCTTTTCGTGATACTCATTCAGTTACAGTTTGCCCATGCATTTCCTGAAACTACAAGTAGGCCTATGGTTTGTTTTATTGTATTTAAAAAAAAAAGAGAAAAAAAAAGAATGCGATCTTCATTAATTTCGCTTGTATAATCGTTATTGTTTTGTGTACTTTTGTCGGAAATGCAATAAAATGAAAATGAAATAAACACAATAACAGTCAAATATTGTAATAAATCATCAAAGTGAACAAAACGCTATGTAGGAACTATTAGAAATAAAAGAAGGATAGTCTGGGGCATTGGATGCTTGGAAGATTATTCAAATATTCGTCAATGAATTGACGCAGACAAAATATGTGTCCAAGATCCATTAGAACTTACCGTCTGTGTCATGGTCGGTAATTAAAGCCCAGAAGTCACTCAATGTGCCGCCCTCTAACGACCACTCTATACAACACCAACCATGTCGTCGTTGTCAAGATCGATTCGTGAGAAGACCTCTTCCCTTTCAATATCATCGATAGGGGGCAGTGTAACATCAACAGCTTCATCCTGCACCGACCGACGGAGTCTAAAAATAAACACACGTAAACGAAAGTGTAAATAGTGGAAAAGGTCAAAGTAACTTATTGGAAATTCAAGAAAGGCTGACACGTCGATCAGGGAAGAGGTAGGTAGACACCCAGTTGATTGTACCCTATCAGGGGAGGATTACAATCATATTCCATGACATTGATCATACTTTTTTCTAAGGATCCTTCCTTTTCGAGGCGTTATTTTTCTTACAGCTTAGCAGCTTGAATTGTAAGACTGTCATTGATAATTTTGTTCAATTTGTTGCAGAGGAACACTATCATTAAATTGTACTGTATAAACTTGATATAACATTTGATACAATTCATGAAGAAAACCAATATCATATCAAAGTGGTGATGAAGTGGTGTATCCTGAACTTACAGAAAATTTGTCTGTTTCACAGGTATTTCTACGTTTCCATGTTTATTTCATTACTTAGATATTTGTTTTTGCCTGCGTATATTTAAGTATAGGCTATACAGTTATAAATACAACAAAAACACTGCGTGTTTATATGATGTCGTGATGTATCCTGAATTTACCGATTTGGCCCCCTTCTTGTCCTTCCTGGTATTTCTAAACGACCGTCTCGGTATTTGGGGGAGGACTTCTTTCTCTTCACACAGGCTTCCGTGGATGCAATCGCCCCAATGACGAGGAGGAGAAGGATGACGTTGCCAAGGTTACAATGCATTTTTGATCGATCTCAAGTAAGGTACCTGCAAAAACAGTAGAACAAACATACGAATATAAAAGAATGACATCAGAATGATAGATATAGATTGATGAGGAGAGAAACAAGTTATTCATTCTTCGTTTTTATTCTTGTCTATAATAAATTCTTTGAAAATGTGAAGACATCAACTCTATAAGTTGTTTTATGAACTCGATCGTTCAATGAGGTAAGAATTAAGAAATATAGCAGTATTCTTCACTTTGCAGTCTCCCTTTTTTTTTCAGCTTAGAAAATAATCAAGTGACATTTTCGAAGCAAAATTACGTATACCAGTACAAGTGTACGTGGTTTCAACCCGACACAAAGACGGCTGCAGTACCATTTATGCCTTATACATTGATATTATGTTGAATTCTTGATTAAAGCTTTTGTGGTATCGGTAAGGCAGTATTCTAGTTTTTGAAAATGCATATTAAACTCATGAGCAATCCTTAAGAAGACTGACCTTACAAGCTATATGCACGCCTTGCGCTCACCAATATGCGTGTTTGCCTATGACAGTTTGTATATTACTCCATTGCATAGGTTTAACTTTTTAATAACAAAAAATGCAGAAACAAAATTTTTGATAGTCTTTTGCGTTGCAGAACAAAAACATATGTTTTTTGATGAGATCTTACCCTCCGCATCTCTTGTGATAACAATTATACGGCATTCATTTGACACATTACTCTGCCTATTAAGTATCTTTGAAAAAGATTAAAAAAGACACCAAATTTGAAAATTTTGAACAATCTTACCTAAATAGTCAGCGTTAAAAGTATGTCTACTGGCGGTTAAAGTGCACACTTGACGATGCTGATTCAGATACTATCAGTCAATGCTGTGCAATAGGCCTATGTCTGTCAGCTGGGATTTCTGGTCAATTTATACATTAACGCGGAGGAAACGCATGCGTGTTCCGATAGAATGGCGTATATTTTGTTACGACCAAAATCACTCTGAGAATGATCGCGCAAAAGAAACAATCAACTAATGTTCAGGCGGTTTATTAACAGTGATATTGTGGGTACAGACTCGTAATCGATTTTCACTTCAGTACAATAATGATCAATAGAAACAATTACAAATCGGTCATGGAATCACTTACATGCATCCAAATCTTAAAGAACAAAGTCCCTACAGTTCCCTGGTAGTGTCCAGATACAATGTTCGATGCACAGATGAATGATCCGCGACGCACCGATGAATGATTCCTCCGACGTAAATCCAGAGGCGCTGGTTGCAATAATCCACGTTATAAATCCGGGGTAAAGTGCACGATATGTCCACGGCGAAATGTGCAAAATCCAAACGTAACGACGTCCACGTCCAGTTGATGCGTTGAATGATGATTCACTTTATAATGTCCAGCAAGGAATCCAGCCCGTGACAGCCTTGCCGTAATAATGTCCGTTGACACTAAAATATGGAGTCTATCTCCAACGTAGGCAAATTAATTCTCTGCAGGCAAAATGTCTCCCAGTCCTTATCTCCACAAACACAGGTTGTATAGCAGGTCAGCAGGTAACACAGGACTGACTATAACAAGTCGCTTCAGAGCCAGAAGTGACGTAACTTCTTACTCGAACATTCTTACTCGAAACCGTCTTTATAAGATATCTCTGAGAAAACCCACTCCTGAAAATGTGAAAAGGTATAAAACATATAGAAATAAATTAACTACTTTAATTCGAATTTCACGTAAATCATATATTTCAAATAAACTCGAATCTAACAAGGATGATAAAAGTGCTCTTTGGCGGACTGTTAATGAAATACTTAAAAAGAAACCTATGGAATGTCCTGATAGTATTACTCATAATGATAATGTTATCACTAATCCTGACCAAATTGCAAATATTTTTAATAATTTTTTTGTTAATGTTGGTCCTTCTTTAGCAACATCTATTCCCATAAATGATATAAAAAATTATAAAGAATATTTATCTGAAAATAATCAAAATTCTTTGTTTTTTACTCCAATTAATGAATCTGAAATTATTGATATTGTTCGACTTTTCAAATGTAGTAAATCCTGTGGGCCCGATAATTTGAGGGTGAATTTATTGAAAAAGATAATTTACCCCCTAGCAGCCCCTCTCACCCATATATTCAATCTATCCCTACTTAATGGCAAGTTTCCAGACTCTTTTAAAATCGCCAAAGTTATCCCCATCTATAAAAGAGAAAATCCATTAATGGTGAAAAATTATACACCCATCTCATTGTTGCCTGTTCTATCGAAAATCTTAGAAAAAGTAGTTTACAAGCGTCTTTACTCGTTTATGATTGGAAATGATATATTGAATACGAATCAGTTTGGTTTTAGGAAAGGATTTTCTACCGATTATGCTATAATCAAATCTGTCGATAATATTATTGATGCGCTTAGTAAAAAAGAACATATAATTGGAGTTTTTATGGATCTTAGTAAGGCATTTGACACTATTGATCATGACATTTTACTTGGAAAATTACAGAATTATGGCGTGAGAGGGATTACTTTGTCATGGTTCAGAAGTTATCTAAGTCATCGCAAACAATATGTTGCATTTAAATCTAGTCACTCATTATATTCTAACATGTCATGTGGTGTCCCTCAGGGATCTATCCTTGGGCCCCTACTTTTTTTGATTTACATTAATGACATCACCAATTGCTCCCCTCGTTTGAACTTCATCTTATTTGCAGACGACACTAACGTTTTTTATTCTCATAAGGATATTGCAACACTGATTGATACACTTAATATGGAATTAGGTAATATTTCGAAATGGTTTAGAAGTAACAAGCTTTCATTGAATATTGATAAGACATGTTTTATACATTTTCATACTCTTCAATCCCAACCCACCCTTCCCAAAAGTATCTATATTGATGGTATAAACATTGCTGAGAAACACTCAACCAAGTTTCTAGGAGTGACCCTAGATAGCAATTTAACTTGGAATACTCATGTGCAGAATATTACTACAGCAATATCTAAAACAACTGGTGTTTTAAGGAGAATAAAGTATTTGATTAATGATCAAACTTTAATAATGTTATATAACACTTTATTTTTACCATATGTAATGTATTGCAATATTGTATGGGGCAACTGTAGCAAAAGTAAATTAAATACAATTTTTATTCTTCAGAAAAAGGCTCTTCGTATATGCACACACTCAAATTTTTTGGCCCACACCGATCCTATATTTCATCGCCTAAAAACTTTAAAAGCCCATGACATACATATATATCTAACTGCTATATTCATGTATAAACACACTCGAAATTTATTACCATTTTTTCAAAATGCCTTAGTAACCAATGACCATATTCATTCATACCCAACCCGTCGTTCCCATGATTTTCATTTAAGTAATCCAAAGCTTTTACTTGCTCAAAAATCGATTAGACATCACGGTCCGGATACATGCAACACTCTTCCTGAGGAGTTGAAACAATGTGCCTCCTTGTTTTCATTTAAAGCAAACTTAAAGAAGCACATTTTATTACAGTATACTTCAAATACAAATTAAAAACAAATAATTCATATGATTAATGTTGGTCTCTTAAATAGCAACATCGCATACCGTTCCCTCTTTCAGCAAACCAATTCGATTATTCTACATTCCAGCATATCTGCCCTTCTGCACTTTCTAGCACTTGCACGCACATCCACCACCATCACGTTTTTCCCCTGCTATCTTCGCAGCAGAATTTGTATTGTATTGTAGTATTACGAAACTAGTATACGCCCCTGCCTTTTCCTCTGGCCGGCCATCTTTTCAAGCTATGCTTACAATGGCGGCCCTCTGCATTATCGCTCCATAATTATAATTGTTGTAATCCCCGCTGCATTGACATGCATACTGTATATTGTATCATTAATTACCTTTTATATCTTTGTTTACGCAAGTCAAACGACTCTGTTTTGAATCTATTTTGTATATTTCCCACATGTTCATGATCATGTGCCTTATGTATATTGATTTGCTGATTTATTTGTTGATTTGCAGAAAATAAAGTATCTATTAAACAAACAAACAACTCTCAGAGCAGAGGTGTTGGGTACTCTGCCTACTGCAGAATTTAGAGCTTATATACTATCAAGTCACCCCTTTCTAGTACATTCTGTAATTTTCTCCAACCTGGGGCCACATACCTGAACATACTAGCAAGTCCAAATTCCAGGAATCCTGGATGACTCACTGCCTAACTATTTGCATAACATCATTGCCAAAATTAACTACCAATCACATTGGGCTACAGGGACAGTGCCTCACTCAGCCAAATATGTAAGCACTTCCTAGAATTTTCTGGAATGGGTTAAATCATTCTAGATTGAGTGAGCTATAATGTATTTCCTGTCACATGCATACATGTACTGTAGCTACCACCTAGAAAATTCTCAACTGATCTGGTCAGCCTGTATGTACTATATCTATATCATATAGAATGTTCTCCATTAATCTGGACACCCTGTGTACATGCACATTAAAACAACCAAGCATACAGCCTTGATACATGTACATAACTACTTGTGTGTACAGTTGTGACAGTATCTATTTGTCTTCACTATTGTTCTAATGCACCATAGAAGAAAAAAAGGTGGTTTCCCCCGTCGAAAATCTCGTTGGGGTTATTTCAGACGTGGTTCGGGAATTTTCACTTTGTAATTGAAATGAAAGTTATGTCGGAATAGTCTTTCCAACATCAACTTTACAGCAAAGAAGGTAAAATAAATTCATATCATATTGATAAACTTCATTGTAGAAATTGAAAATTGATGTCATCTCTCGTGCTTCTCTGATTTTTTTTTTCAGTGGTATCATCGTACTCTTCCCCAAAAGAAAATTTAGCAGTTTAACTCTCTCTTTTTTTCTTTTTCTTTTTTGATAACATCGGCGTATTGGTCAAAAGCCATTAACAGTGAGATGTAGTGGTTGAGAGCACCCTATAGAAAAGAATTAGAAAAGGCCTTGCTATATGGACAGATTCCACTAAATATCAAAGTGTAAATAGTTTTGTGAAAACGTGCAAATAAAAATTTAGTTCTTTCCTCTGTCAATTTCCTGCTGTATGAATGCAATCGTCATCAAAAAGGTTCGGCACATTCACCTCTCTGCGGCCAATTGTATTTTCACACCGGGCTACCAAAGGGCAAACACATTTCCCCCTTAAAACTGGCTGTCAGTTTCCAGTACGACAGGAACATTATCTCTGCAATTCTGAAGACTTTCAACGCAATCCATTTTAATGGCATGTCCCGGCTACACACGTTACCTCGTCATTTCTTACACGCCCTCAAGATCTCATGGTAAAATTTCTGTTTTGTTTTGCTTATTGTTTGTTTTACGAGTTCATTGGTAAAAATTTGACTGAAATCGGATGAAAAATAAGGAAGTTATGAAATTCGGAAGTTTCGCTAATTTCTGCAAAACAGTTAATTCTTGTACAGTGGATATGAATATGGAAATGAGTGAGCTGACCACGTCATAACCTCACAATTTTCAATTGAATGTGTACAAAAAAAAATGACGAAAATTCAATGTTTCTGTCATTGAAGTCTGAAACATGTTGTTATTACATAGTTATTAATAGTGATCAGTTAGATATATCAACTCGTCAGAGTGACGCTTATCACCTTCCACACACTCGAACAATTTTCGCTAAAAACACAATTATGTATACAGGTCCAAAATTGGAATGATCTCCCAATAGAAGTTAAAAGCTGTTTGTCATTATCATCCTTTAAGCGTAAACTCAGACAGCATGTATTGAATAGCTACAACACACAAGTGCACTAACATTCCTTTTTATTATGCTCATGGTTGTTCTGTTGGACCCCGTTTACAGTGAGGGGCCGGGCTCGGCCGCGGCTCGGCCGCGGCCGAGCCCGACCTCAATTGCGCGGCCGAGCCTCGCAATTTTGTCCGTTTACACTGCCAGGCTCGGCCGCGCTTTTAATTCAAACCTTTCAATATTTTGTCGTAATGGCGCTCTGCTTGTAAACAAACGCAATTTGGTATAGCCTGGTTTTCAGACCCTTTGCCAACTGGATTCCGTGGCAACGAAGTCGCCATTCGGGCAAAGGCCTTTGCCGAAGGAAAAATCATTTGCAGGACAAAACCACCTTAAACTATACTAGTTTTCGACGTTGAGGGGGTTAATATCGTGAATAGCGAAATAGTACGGGCAGAGGGTCTGGAAGCCAGACTAAAATTGGCCGCGCATTTGGCCGCGCATTTGGCCCAGTTTGCGTTTACACCAAGAAGAGGCCGGGCTCGGTCGCGGCTCGGCCGCGGCCGAGACCACCTCCAGAGCGTGGCCAAATGCGAGGCCAATTTTGGCCTCGTATTTGGCCTTTTGCGCGTTTACACTGAAATGAAGGTGGGCTCGGCCGCGGCCGAGACCAGCCCCAATTGCGAGGCCGGGCCTCGCAGTTTTGTCCGTTTACACTGCCGGGCTCGGCCGCGCTTTTGATTCAAACCTTTCAATATTTTGTCGTAGTGGCGCTCTTCTTGTAAACAAGAATTTGATATTGTCTTGTTTTCAGACCCTTTGCCAACTGAATTTCGTGGCGACGAAGTCGCTGTTCGTTCAAATGCCTTTGTCGAAGGAAAAAATCCTTTGCAGGACAAACCACCTTAAACTATACTAGTTTTAGACGTTGAAGGGGTTAATATCCTGAATAGCGAAAGATACAGGCAGAGGGTTTGGAAGCCAGACTAAAAAATTGGCCGCGCATTTGGCCCAGTTTGCGTTTACACTGAGAAAAGGCCGGGCTCCACCTCCACCTCCAGACCACCTCCAGAGCGAGGCCAAATGCGAGGCCAATTTTGGCCTCGCATTTGGCCTTTTGCGCGTTTACACTGAAATGAAGGTGGACTCGGCCGCGGCTCGGCCGCGGCCGAGCCTCGCACTGTAAACGGGGTCATATACTACTCGGTTATTGCCATGTGAACAGACTTTATGCATATATACATTTATTTACATGCTCTCTCAAATTCCTGCCCATCGGTGTTTTTCCTTCCACTTCTAGTCATGTCGCATAGCGTCATAGTTTCCCCTTCTTTCTTTCTTTCCTTTTTTTTTTTAATGCGGCATTGCACCTGGCTGGTATATCACATATAGGAATTGCAATTGATTCATGTTTTCCATTTGTGACCCTGCACCTCAAAACAAACAAAAAGTCGCCAGACATGAATTTTTAGTTAAGACCATATTCTGAAAGAGCAGACTTTAAGCTTGATGTATAACTCAAAATCAAATGGACTCTCCTAACCTATCTAAATATTGAAAAGAAAGCACAAACTCAGGAAAAGTGTGAACTGAGAAAAGAGGCTCTGAAGTACAGTGTCTATTCAAACGCTTAATCTTTACCAAACCGTGCTGGCTGTGCGACGAATGGGACAAAAAACAGGAAGTAAACCACCAGAGTAACAACAATGAAGGGATTATCAGATTAATCTGAAATTAAGCATACTCATTAACACATTCTGTCCATAATTAATGTCAACTTTCAAAGCAGTAGCACTATCTTTTCAAAAGTTATTAGAGTTGAAAGTGAAGAGCATGGACAAGGTTTCTCAGGAATGAAAAAGGGATTCTAAACACACACATAATCACACTATTCTACCAAAAATGTTCGAGATAAACTGCCAAAAAACACACTTTCCTGCCCGTTTTATAATACCAAATTTTAGCATAATGTAAAAGAAGACCCGCTCTTTCAGAAAATATGAAAAAGTAAAGTTCGGCTAGGTTGACCCATTTCACTTATTTTCAGTCCTCACGCAAAATCAGTGTGTGCGACTTTATGTTCGTTTTGAGGTGCACGGTCACAGTTTTCTATGGAAGCCGGAATGTCTAAACCCTAAAATTTATGTCGTATTCACACTATCACTCCCATGTCAAAATTGCTATTAGAGCAACTGCTATAGTGTGCAGCATGTGGTTACTTGTTTTCATTTTATCACACACATACATATATGTGAGAAGAATTTTCTGTACGCCCGAGTATTAATAGTCATTCTCTTTTGTTTGTCCTTACTTTTGGTCTTTAATTGTACCCGTGCTCCTCATCCTGTTCCCCACACTAGGCTTTGTTGGGACCTACACTCAACAAGCTTTGCTTTTTAGTAGGTTCCATAGTATTTCTCTTTGCATCCTTTACTTTGATCGAAAATGACACATCGACCGCTATGTATTATGTTTGCATTCCTATTTATTTATGTATGTATCCAAGCTGGACTTTCTGTATTATTATATTTTGTTATATATCATGTATTTTCCATCGAGAAATACGAAAATAAAATTGAAATTGAAATTGAAATTTGAGCCTCGGGCATAATTGCGTTTGAATGACAAACTGGAAATTTCAAAATTTTATGTACGAACTATATGGCAAGTTATGTGAGGGGATGATATGCTCATTTTGTCATTTGCATATTCATATTGACTTTTCAAGAACCGTTTCCTTAAAAATTCACGAAACTTCAAAATGTCATAACTTCCTTATTTTTCATCCGATTTCGTTGAAGATATTACCTTTGAACTCGTAATATTTTACTCTTTCTTATCAGACTAACTTATATTTGGACTGGATTTCCCCTTTAAGGCAACATTTCTATTTTTTTTTTCGAACGGAGTAATAAGTAATATATATATATATATATATATAATATATATATATATATATACATATATATATTATATATAAAATTAGTGTTAGTAATTTAGTAATAAATCAAAACAAATTGCATATCAAAAAGTACATTAATACAAACATTGATATCCATGCATACATTCGTATTTAAAAATGCTTAAAGATATAGCAGATATATCTTATTTATATCTACCAATATTTTCTTTCTTTCTCTTTTTTTTTTCTTGTTTTGTTATTCAAACTCTACTGTTGTTGCTTTGCGAATAACTCAATTAAATTCTATGACGAAAGTTTAGGTGAATTCTACACAACAATACTAAGATTACTTTGTGAAAAAGATCGTAGGCTGATTCTGTTTCATAAGAATACCAAGTGAACAAGATAGAGCTCTACTATAGCCTGCATGGGATTTGAACACGCGTCTCCTACAGTTAACTGCTTACCAGACAGAGACACTATTGGTTACTGAAGCCAGTTCATGGCAGTGACACGATGATGTTTGCACAAAATATCCAATACTTCACATCTCTTTCATTCTCTTTTGTTATTATCTACAGATTAATTTCCAGTAAGAGGAGTTACAGAATCAAAGAACTGATTTGTCCAGTATACAGCTATGGGTGACGCAGATTTGCTGTTCCCGAGGCTGGTTCCTTCCTTTTCACTTGGTGTTCATGATATTTCAGATCGAAGATACGATTTTTTTTCGTTCATTTCCATCTAAGAAGACGGCTGGGATAGCCCATATTCAGCTACGTTAAGCTGGTCTTCCATGGGGTCCAGTTGGATGTGAGGTGGGACCACTTCACCGGGTTAAACACCCTGCTCTTTGCGATGGATGAATGAAGCGGGCTCTTTTACGTGCATGAGTTGTGACTCTCTCATACACGGGACCTCCATTTTATGTCCTATCCGAGGGACAGAGTGTTTTGCCTCTTGCTAGAGGGGACGGTATGCTTACACACAACATTGCTCAGTCCAGACTCGGGTTCGAACCCGGGCCGCGTGATCGTGAGGCAGACGCGCTATCGACTGAGCCAACTCACCGCCCAGTCTTGATCATGGAGATTAAAAACTCAGAAAGAAAATCTCTACAACTACACTCTTTCCGCAAAACAAATTCCTTTCACAGTGATTACATGCTGAAATGATTATAGGATACTAGAATTTTGTTTTCTATGTCATAAAGCGTTTATCTTTTTTTTGTTGTTGTTGTTGAATTGTTGATTGATGATTGATTTGTTACTATGCGTACTTGTCCAGACGACTTAAACCTGTGACAATAATATCATCCAGGTAGAATGAATGTACATTTTAATTTGAAAGTGTGTTATGAACTATTTGAAAGCTGTACGTGCAAAACGGAAAATGTACACACACACACACACACACACACATACACACGGACACACATAAAAACAATTTTTAGAGTAAAGTGTTAAGAAGAGGTGATTTTAGTTTATGCGTAAAACCACGGTGGACACAAATAAACTTTGCGTTCTGTAAATGAATGCAAGCTGTTCTGAGTGACATTTTTCTAAACATAATATGAAAACAGATTTTCTTGGTGTGATTTGGTTTTCCTTGGTTTTCCAAGGAAAACAATCTATCAAACCTTCGATCCGTTCATCTGTTCATGCTTGGGGAGTTCTGAGCAGAGAATGACAAATCGCTAACGAAAAAACAAAATCAACAGCAACAAACAACCTATCCAAATTCAATTGAACTAATACATAAAGAAATGAGTAAAAAAAAAATGTCATGCTCAGATCTTACTGAACTGCTGAAGGATTACTTGAAAGATATTTCAAACCGAATATCTCACCACGCAAACCACCCAAGAAAGGACACACCATCCACTCTTATTAGCTGAACATACTTACAAATTTCTTGCTAAGATTAAAGCAAATTCATTCGAAACATGATATCAAATTCATAAACATGACATCAACAATCTTTCCAGTTTTTTATCACTTTAACGTTCAATTGATCCATACGATCAAGTTATGTGTCTTGAATATAACAAGTAAAATACAGCCCATGTTTGCGCAGTATCCTTCACAACATTTCAGCGCCAAAGTATATGAACTTCATGCAAATGTCTACGTTCATATTCTAAGGTTTTATGTCATGGGTATGAGGCCATAATCAATTATTTTTGGTCTTGATTCTGAAACAATAATAGATATAAAACACTCATATTTACACACTGAATATATACACTATATACATCGCTTTTAGTATTTACATCCCAACGGAGAAATGTATGACAGCCCATTCTTCAAAAGATCGACAAAAATTAATACGGTTATCAATGCAAACCAACCATCGATCAAGGTGGAATATCCGGCATCAATATCGGACAATGTTGTACACTATCATACCAAATTACGCCATTTCGTAGACAGGCATACACGTGTATATACATGAATGCATGCCATATTTTTCTTAGACGTAGTGTAAATTTGAGATTTTTTAAGAACACGAGTTATTAAAGTCTAAAACCTTCGAGATTATCTTTTTAATTGTGTGCATACGGGACGTGATAAATTGCACTCATTCATTATCATTATGACAATAATTTTGTAAAGTATGAAGAACAGTAGATTTTACCATTGTATCGATGCAATTAGAATCCACCTAGCTTTTGATATTCAATATCACTGGCCATTCTACATAATCAGTAACATCGTCTAATACAGTTACGGGTTGATGCTCTCCTTGCCTACAATACTTCTCTATACATCCAGACAATATTCCGAGAACAGAAGCAATTTCAACCGGAGCACAATAGTCTGTCTTTTAAGACTCAATCTTCAGTAAATTACTAATTAATATTTGGATTCTTTTCGTACATAGATTTTTCCAAAGAGTACATGATAATGACTCCATCACGAAACAAGGTGTACTATTAGAAGTTTAAATGAATAGGTACACATGGCTTTAACACAACTGACCTCATAATATGAAATTAATAATGCCCTTTTGTTTTGAAGTCAGCGTTAGATATTTATGTACATCCATAAACAATCAAAAGAAAATACTATAAACATGAAATGTTCGTGCCGAATAATAATAAATGAATGACTGACTGACTGACTGAATGAATGAATGAATGAATGAATGAATGAATGAATGAATGAATGAATAAATGAATGAATGAATGGATGAATAAATAAATAAATAAATAAATAGATAAATTAATGAATTGATTAATTAATGAGTGACTGAGGCTACGGTCACAACTCAGAGCGGCGACAGGCCGATTTGTAGCCTGCTCGGTCGCTGTTGAAATTTTGGCACCGCTCAGCAGTTTTTGGAGATGCTGAGCAGGCTGTAAAACCCTGGCGATGGCCGAGCAGTGCCCTGTCGATTTCCCGTCGGTCACCGATCGATTTTCAGTAAAATTTTGGCGAAATATGGGGATCTGCAACGCGCAGAGTCCGAGCAGTCACCGAGCGATGCCCCATCGGCAACTGGACGATCTCCCACCGGCCACTGGCCGATTTTTACGAAATCGCTCAGCGACCGACGGGTGATCGGTAGGTCATCTACCGGTGACCCGTAGGCGTACCGACGGCCACCCGCGGGTCTCTGCCGGAAATTTCTCACGAGCTACCTGTGTTTATAAAAGTACCAATGTGAATTGTGATGTGTTAATTAATCAATTAATTAAGATAAAACTCGAGGCAAAAGATCTAATAGTTGAATTATCAACTAACAATCCTCAGCTATGTGATACCACGGATAACTAGAAATTAGGAAATAAAACAAAAGGGAGGAATGTTACACCCGTCCCGATGCAGCAAGGGGTGTTTAAAAACTGTGTACTGAAGGAAGGGAAAAATGCCACGTCTAGTCACAATGGATGCAGGGATGAAAGTGTCTCTCTTTATTCTGGTATAAATCATACCGAGTTTCAATGATCATATTAATCACAATCAAAATAATTATCAAACACTTCTTCTCATCAACACAATGTGAATGACACATGCCAGTTTGCTGATATGAATACGTAATTCTTCATCAGTGTAATTGATAATTTACCTTGCTCAATATGATGCTCGATTTATACCTCAAAAAGTCTCGAAAATCAAAGGTTAATTATAACACTTACTCATAACAATCACTCTTATTATTCCTCTGTATATTAAGCATAATTAACTGTAAAATTCTCCTTTAATAAAGCTATCTATAACTTTACCTTAACCAGTCATTTAAAATGTTAATGATTTAATCAAATAACGCAACTACCTATCATTTGATTAATCTCTGTTTGTATCGATGAATAAATCAATCAATGATTAAATAAACCTAAACCTGGAATGTATTCACTTCTTTGGCAAGAATTGTTTTAAAAGCAAGAAGGAAAAATCTGTAGTCTTCATACACTGCAAAACAAATCTGACTTCCTTAGTTTTCCTTTATTTCTCTAAAAGCCAGGTTTTCTCTCTCTTTCCTGCTCGTTTCTGTATTTTATTCCTCTGATATAAAACCAAACGCTTCTGTAAAATCTTTTACAACATAAACTTTAACAACATTTGAGATGATCCCTGCCGTCAGGCAAAAGCGAAAGTATTTCAAGAATTTCTCGGCAGTCGTTCTGAACATCAAACTTTGGGGACGATCCCTGAATGATTCCTTTTTAGTTTCTTTATACCAAAGTGAGGAACTGACCAAAAAGTGAGGAACTGAGGAGCTGGGAAAGTGAGAGAGACACTGACCACAACTATAAACACACCGTCCAGAGAGCTAGTGGTCAGCGCTCTAGCCGATAAGGTGTGGAGGTTGCGTGAGTCATCCCAACTGCGTTCACACCGACCCTCCATCTCTATCTCTATTCTACATGTATCTACAAATGTACACTAATCATCATCCGTCACTGTTTCCATTCTGCACAATGTTACACTACTATTCCATAAGCATCATGCCAAGTATCCACGTAATTACAATTAGTACACTTGTTAAGGCATTCAGGCTTTCAGTCAGAATATCCAGTCACTTTACACTCAATCCCAAGAGAGCCGTATCAATAATAAGGTCAGTGGACTCTGGTGCGACGCACCACTTAGGAGAGTGTTTACACTCACCATTCTACTCTGCTTTCTACACGGGATGGCACAGCCTATGGCTTGTTCACACTCGCACTAGCGGAACTTAATCCGAAACTAAATCAGCTTTAGTAGCAATTTTACATCTTTCATCATGAATACTGTTAAATCACTACAAAAATCTAATAATGACACAAGCACTAATACTCCTATGGTCACTAGCACATCATAAACAAGCAAACAAGCAATCATATCTGGCATTAAACAATAATTCAATAACTTCACTGAGAACATCATCTTTGGTCTTAATTCCTCTTTTACTGAAGGAGGGACCATGTAGTTCAACTGCAAAACACTAAACATCATAGGATTCACCAAATTTACCAGTCAGAAAGAATGGTTTAGAATAATTGAACGGGAGTAGACGTAAGATTTCTTACCTGAAGGAAGGGAAAAATGCCACGTCTAGTCACAATGGATGCAGGGATGAAAGTGTGGAGCTCAAAACCACATCCATCGTGATGAAGGCATTTTTCTTAGAAATTGAAGAGACTGGGTAAACTCCACTCTGATTTCAGGGGTGGGTGAAATAAACTTGAGAGGGTGACTTTCCCTATTCATACAAATGCATGTATCTAGAAACTTCCAAAAAATTTAGGGGGTCTATTTTCTTGAGGCCTTTACAGGAACACCCAAGATGGATCAAAGATTAGAATAGATTAGATTTTCCCAAATATCTTGTTTGCTTCTATATTTTACAGTATTTTTCTATTCCTATTTAATTTCATTGATTATTTTAATTTTCTCTATCTCTTGACATTCATTTCTTCTTCAATCAATAGGCCTTTAATGAATGATAAGGTAACCAAACCATATTTTACTACGTCAATATAATATCAACACTAACTTTTAGCTTTCATCTCTTTTGCCCCAAAGTGGTTGCCTCTGACTTCCATGTCCCTCATGTTGGTTGCCGAGATGTTGAGATGCTGATGTTGGTGGGGTTTTCTTGCCAAATTAAGCTAGATTATCTTCTCCATCTAGTCCCTGGTTTCCTACAGTGCTTCAGTCATTTTTATCTTAACATTTTGAGTCCCTAAATCGCTCGGCAGCGACCGCTCGATTAGGTCAGTGCCTGGGTGGTTCCCGCTCGGACACCGAGCGTATTTTGGGCAGCGAGTGAAAACTGGTCGGTCGCCGCAGAAATTTGAACTCCGCGTTAAAACTTCAGCGGCGACCGACCGATGCCCTCAAAATCAGTGGCGCCCGGTCGGTCACTGGTCGGTCACCAGTCGTTGTCCGACCGGTTTTGGCTAAAAACTCGCCGACCGGTCGCCGAGTAGGCTGATTTTGGGGGTTGTGACCGTACCCTAGGTGAGTGAATATATGAATAAATGAATGCATGAGTGACTGAGTGAGTGAATATATGAATGAATGAATGAATGAATGAATGAATGAATGAATGAATGAATGAATGAATGAATGAATGAATGACAGAGTGAATGTATGAATGACTGACTGAATGAATGAATGAATGAATGAATGAATGAATGAATGAATGAATGAATGAATGAATGAATGAATGAATATATGAGTGAGTCAGTGAGTGAATGAATGAATTATTTCAGTTTTACGAAATACATTCTTGGATGAAGTGTGCATGTGTTGGCAAATTTAGGGCACAAACGTCATCTCATGCTATAGTGGGTCTGCTTTGTTTAGTAGCATCAGTAAAAAAATATCTCAAGTATAATCTTTAGAATCCTGAAAGAGGGGAAATGCACCCATATCATGACTCAAGTGTGTGGACTCACATCCAGCTCTTTTGCCAGAATATACACGAGGAAATGGATGTTGGAAAGTGAACCTGCCTAATAAGTCTTAACGTTTTCACTATTAACGAGTTTTCGAGGGGAAGGAAATAAAATCATAAAGAAGGGGAAAGTGTCGCACCTCCGGAGTGCGTTCCTTGTTGAAAGAATGAAATGACTCCGCGTTCAAGTTGAATTTTATTAGAGAAGCTGAATATGTAAATGTTGAATAACGTAAAAATCATTCAAACAGAGTGGTCGAATTTTCATCGATATTGGTGTTAAAGAGAAAATAAAAACACTAGGATTCTACAGTTTTATTATGTTTTTGCAAAACGGTATGATCAGTTCCAACTACATCCTTATACAAACTAAATAACGCATTGACTAAAAATCACCTCTCAAGTCTATACCAATGAACAGCATCCAAAACCACACTACAATTCTCTTCTCAAAATGAAGTATCTGAGAAACACTGGTGTCTTTCAAATCACATTTCTGTACGAACCAAGCAAAGGTGGATATTAGGAGTGAAGAGATTGTTGTTGTTGTTGTTGTTGTAGTTGTAGAGGTTGTAGTTGCTGATTTAAACAGGAAAAATTGCCTTAAAGTAATAGATTTTGTTTACAAACCAATAGGAAGTCCATGGTGCAGGGCTTTGATGTGTACCGTCAAGGTTATATATATATATATATATAATGTAAATAGTCATAAAAGGAACAATACATTCAGATTTGCGTAATTTGTATTGTTTCAACCATTTTTTTTTTATTGTTCATCTCATAATTTTTGATGATAATTATATAATGTTGACCATGAAAAGGGAAAGTAGGACCTATACTTCAAAGTTTTTACTAGTGTTTCTATACCTGTTACATAACTTGGAGTAGGCAATAAACACATCAGGGATGCAGGTGAATTTAAAGGAGTTTTTAATAGTATGTTTTAGTATGTATTTAGCGTGACTTTTTTTTTCTTTTGTGTCGGTTGCATATGACTGGGAATATCCCTCAATCGTACCAGGCAAACATTTGGTATATTGCAAGAAATAATACCTTTTGTTTACGAACGACCGGAAAATCTTTAGTGCTGTAGTTTTATGTTTAGTAAATGCCTTGTCAAGGGTATAGATTATAAGTCTATATACTGCATATCTACGATGAACTTTTCATTTTTATAACAATACATTTAAATTTGTGTAATTTACACTCTTTCAACTTTGCAAGTTTGAAATATTTCATCTTATTGTTTTCCCTGAACAGAGTATATCATTTACCAACTAAAATAATGAGAATCAAGTAATATACCAGAGGTCTATATACTTGATCTATGTGAAGATTGGGAACATAATTTCTGATTTTAAAGGGTGTGTACAGTTCTGGTTGAGGTGAAGATTTAGCTTTTAACGTTTTGTGAGATATTCAGAAACCACTCTATGAGATGTCAAAGAGCATGCGGTTCTAAGGGGTATCAAAAGTTTATTAGATGAAAATCGGTTTTGAAATGGCTGAGATATCCAAAAACAAGGTAAAACAAAGAGATACTAATAAAGTTGGGGCATGTCGCCTTTTATTAGTAGTACTTTTTGGATATCTCAGCCATTTGAAAACCAATTTTCATCAAATAAACGTTGAATCCTTCTTAAAATTACATACTCTTTCATATTTCATAAGAGGCTTTTCATTATCTCACTTAGGAATGTTCAAAACACGAATCCCTACCTCAACCAGTACTGTACAGTCCCTTTAAACCCCAAACGGTCTATTAATGTTGACCTTAAAAGTGAAAGTACTTGAACACTTTCACTGTTCACTTCCGTGCAAGTTGACTTTTAACTTGGGGTACACGAGGGACGCATCAGGGATCCAAATGGATTTTAATGAATTTTAATGCATGTTCACTTTGATTTTTTTCTGTTATGTCTGTGGGATCCGACGGGGAATATCCCTCAATCGTATCAGGCAAACACAGGGAAAATTGCAAGAAATTATAGTTTTTGGTTGAAAAATCATTGGAAAATCCCCGGTTTAATGGTTCGATGTGTTTGTTCTGCTCTGTAGATAATAAAATATATGGATTATAATTTCAGTTCATGTATCAGAGTATATTGCATACTTTGCATATCATTTAGGATATGAATTTGTCATAATCGAAGCAATTTATTCAAAGATGTGTAATTCACAATGTTTCAAATTTGTTTTCAATTATTTCATCTCATTGTCTTCCGTTAACCGATTGCATTAGATATCAATCAATATGATGAGAATCAGGTAATATTCCAGAGGTTTATTTCATCACAAGGGCAATCATAGAAATATATATATATATATTTTTTTTTATTCAAAAAGAATACGAAAAAAGCCTTCATACAGTATGACATCGTTTTCGTCAATCCGATATAACTTAATGTTTTCCCCCTTATCACCATTATTATCATTGCCATTATTACCATTTTCATTAAGACAATAAACATCACTATCATCACCATTCCTTTCAAAATGATTCTAGTTACCTCTGGCATAATCACCATCAATGTGACATCGAGCAAATCGATAAAACCAGTAATGATGATCTGTGTATATAATGCCAATCCCAATTACACTATGATTAGATTATTTGACCCTGTAAATACATAATTAAAAACAGTTATATATAATCACTCCAAAGGAGTTCAGGACAAAGCGGCCATTACATGCTTTTATTCCTTCGTTCGTATGTCTCTTAATACGGTTTCGAAATCAGTGTCCTTCCTTTATGATAAAAGATAAAAGTCCGGCAAAAAATAAAATATTTTTTCTCCTGTTTGCTTTGTCATAATTTTATAAGAGATCAGCCTCTTTGAGACTGGGCCATTACTTGCCGGAAAGGAAGAGTCTACTTGTTTTTGTTGTTGTTGTTGTTGTTGTTTTTTTTTTCTCTCTTTTGATACATCCAAGAAATAAGCCTGGGAATTCCCAGACATGACCTCTGAATCCATCGTTTACTGAAGGAAGCTAAAGAACTTCTCACTTCCTTGATAAGAATCAAGCAGAATAGAAATCAAAACATGACATCCACCGCACCGTGCATCTTTTGGTGCCTCTCATCGAGATTACGATGAAACAGACTCCAGGTTAAAATAATGGAATAATTTATCCCGATGTGTCCTATATTTCTGAAAGATGCTTTAGTTTGTGAAATCGTGAAATTTCAGAATCTTAATCTGCAACACTATTATATTATCTGTGATACAAGGGATGATAGGTGATGTGAATGTCGTAACTGCATAGAAAATCGACAACCAAAAGACTTTACGCCTCGCTCATTTGATCCCTCAGTTTAAATTTCGCATTTATACATCGTTATAGGGAGAGGAAGGGGACAATATATATATATATATATATATATATATATATATATATATATATATATGTGTGTGTGTGTGTGTGTGTGTGTGTGCCAGAAGAGGTGAAATTTTGGAGGAAGAGGAGAAATACCTCACGCATGACAGAAAATGACGGCAGTGTTCACTACCACTGAAAAGCGTTTAAAACATAATTGCTTTTCTTCGACCCACACACCCATAAGATAGGCCTAAATACATTGTATTTATATATATATATATATCTATATATATGTGCCTATTTCCATTTTTTATTTTTTTTTAATCTATTGTCTTCTTTATAAAAGCAGGGTAGTCCCATTCAAGCCGCAAGGCCTGCTTTCCAAGGGAGCCCTGCTGTAACAAATCACATTTATGATACAATGAAATATATACATAACAATCATATACAAACATACACAATAATACATGTCATAAAAGTGGAGAGCCTCTGTAGATAGATAAAGCGAGAGGGGGGGGGGGGAGAAAGAAAGGTGACAGGAAGAATACATGTGTACAACTTTCAAAGAAACGAGAAATTATCTTCTGCTGGTAACCACCTGGATGTTGCGGACATTGCGTTTAAAAAGGGGCAGTGAGGCGGAGGATTTGATAAACACGGGTAGTGAGTTAAATAGCTTCGTTGCTGAGTATGAAAAGACTGCTATTTATACTCGGTCTTGGGTTTAGCTAGATACAGTTGGTGCATGGAGACTGATCTCGTAGAGTATGGATTATTTCGCTGAGGTAAAACTCGTCTTAAATATTCGGGAGCAAGGCCATTCAAAATCTTCTACATAAATACATTATAATTATATTCCAGTCTATGTTTAACGGATTGTAATTTAAAAGAATCTAACATAATTAGAACAGGGGTATAATAAGGTGCATCTAACACTACTGAGTAAGCGACGATATTTGTTTTGACACCTCTGTAACCTCATTAAGTTTTTCTCCGACAGCGAGCCCCACACAGTTGAACAATAATCAATATATGCAAGTATCAAAGTGAAATATAAATGAAGGAGTACTGCATGGTTTCGTCAGGCAGTGCTTAATCCTTCTCATACATATAAGAGAGTTCATAATTTTCTTAACAATATCATTGATCTGAAAAGAACAATCTAGATTCTGATTTACAATAACGCCTAAATACTTCAATTTAGTTACATTTTCTAACAATTTGTTTTACATTATAATCTGTAATTTAACTGAATTTTTCTTCCGTCTACCAGAAATTAACATAACTTTCGTTTTTATCGGTACTAACAACTAATCCATTTTCATTCAACCACTTACATAAAACGTTATCATTCTGTAACTGTGTTTGAACAGCCTGTACTCCATATCCTGAAGAAAAAAACGGTTGTGTCGTCTGCGTACAGTGAAATATTCGTACTAATGTGAAATGGTAGATTGCTTATGTCATTAATGTACACACAAAATAAAAGCGGGCCCAGTATTGAGCCCTGCGGTACACCGGATTGACCGGAAGATACTGGAAGAAAATCACTTCTTATACCTTTGTACGACACTAATTGCTTTCTTCCTAATGAATATGATTCAAACCATGATAATTCAATACCGTCTATACAAAAATCTATACAAAAGAAGTCTATACAAAAGATCATGGGGAATGATATCAAACGCTTTCCTCAGGTCTAAAAAGACAGCACCAGTAAATCGACCTTTGTCAAGGTTATCGTACAACATTTCACAAACTTCCATTAAAACACGTTGAGGTGGAGTGTTTACTCCTGAAACCAGACTGCCGATCACTCAACAATTCTTCTTTAATGTAGGTATCCCATCAATTGAGAATGGACTGCTCTTTCTAACACTTTGGAAACAAGTGACAAAAGGGAGATAGGACGAAAGTTATTTAGTTCACGACTTGCTTTTGCTTTGGGAACAGGGACTACTTTAGCCATTTTAAAATCACCAGGGAGACGCCCAGATTGTAGTGATTGATTAAGAATGCACAGAATAGGAGTGGCAACCAATTCAGCACTAAGCTTCAGCACTCGACGGTGAAGGTCATCAGGCCCTGCAGATTTCGAACAATCTAGGTTAAGTAGTTCTTTTTTAACAAATTCAAAAGTGATCTTGTCAAATACAAAACATGGCTGTGCTTAACTAAGTCGTTTAGTGGCATCCGCACTGTTGTGGTTGTGTCTCATTTCATCGGAGTCTTCTTTTCCATGAATTGACTCAACGACTTTACTAAACATATTATTGAACTCCGTTGCTATTTTTAAATGATCAGATACAATTTTCCCATCGATGACAACATATGAAGATGCGTTACATTTACTATCAGGCAAAAGCCCTTTTAATATATTCCAAGTTGTTTTTATATCATTACTTTCCTCCATTCTATTACGGAAATAAGCCCTTTTCAACTTTTTATTCAAAATATTAGCTTTGTTTCTCAAAGAAATATATTTCTCCCACAAAACAACAATTTTACTTTCATCACAAATATTCTCATGTTTCATCTTATCATATTGACGTTTATGATAATCCCTATTCCTTCCTACTTCTTTATAAGCTGAATTTATCCATGGGGAATCTTTAAGTTTCTTTTATACGCACTGATACATAAGGTGCATGTTTGTCAGACAATTTCAGAAAAAAAAAAACATCTCTAAACTTCTGCCACATGATGTTGACATCAGTAACATCTGAAAACAATTCATTCCAATCAATACAACCTAAGTCATTGAGGAATGCAGTTTCACTAAACGATTGAAAAGATCGAAAACGAGAAACTTGAGGCAACATATTTGAAGTTTTTACTTTCGTTACAATATATACTAAAGAGTGGTCACTGAACCCAATAGATTATACACCTGAACGCAACATCCTTCCCTCGACTGGTCTCCCTCCATAGATGGCTGACTTACTACACCTCTCTGATACAAATTTCGAGATATTCCTTCAAGAGTGCACGTGTGCCAGATCGTTGAATCTCATTTCTCAAAATACAAGAGCTCTCTCGAATGGGAGTGGAATATCCTACCCTCGCCAACGCTGCCCTTGCTGGGTTCCCATCCATATAGACTTGGTACACTTTGGCGATCCATAATTTTCCAAATATTCCCCCAAACGCGTATGCATCAGATTCTAAAAATTCAAAAACTTCGTCTTCGGGAGGGGGTGAGATGCGCCCACACCCCATCAACTTCCATAAGTGATGACGCACACGTTAGACAAGAGCTGCACTAAATCACTAATTTCAGGTTTAAAACTGCAAAGATCCAATCCCCCATGCACACCCTCCCCCTCCGCTCCACTCCTTTGCACCATGGACTTATGCTTACACATATTTTCCAAGTCCCCCCCCCCCCCACGTGAAAACAGATCGACAACCCTTGCTCTGTGCACATACCCGATGTAGATTAATGCCTGAAAAGTTCTGCGGAGAGAGTAGCCACTTCTTTTGGTAACAGAAATGCATGGTTTGTGAGCCCTATATTATAAACAAAACTATTAATATCGCAATGTCAATATTAAAGGCATAATTTACCATTTGCAGATGAAAGCAATAGTGCTTTAAAATAGTTCTAAAATGTGAGTTAGGGATAGAAACAACCACTGTCAAAATTTGAATCCGTATAATCGATGTTAAGTGTTGTTAAATACACGAATGTGAACAATAGTTATAATAAAAATGTTTCCAGACTAAACCGTATACAGTTACGGTTTACTGAGAAAAACCCTGATATTTCCTTATATTTTAGGTTTTATTGCAAATATTTCATATGGTAGGATGTTTTATGATACAACAGACCTACACATATGCATCAAATGTGATATCTTGAACATTTTTGAATTCACTGCTCCCAAAGGTAAACTGGACCTTTAACATCCTCACATTTCATTAGAGGTCTTTGACCTTGTGTGATTTTCATAGGTGAAAGGTAGTGGCTCGTTAATAAGCAGGGCCTACGAGTGCTCTCTAGAACACCATGTTTACCATTAATGATGCCAAACTATTCTGATACTTTGAGGTCATTGACCTCTCGAGATCATCAGAGGTCAAAGGCAGAAACTCGTCTGTGTGCCTTGGAATATGAAGACAATGTCATTGTAAAACAGATATGCTTGTTTTGTACATCTTTACCATGTTTATCACCAACCGATGGTGTCATAGTTCAATATCTGATATTCTGCGGTCATTGACCTCTCAAGGTAGAAACCTGTCTGCTCTTTATAATATGAAGATAAGTTCATTGTAAGACAGGTATGCTTGTTTTGTACACCTTAACAATGTTTACCATCAACCAATGACATTACAGATCAATATTATGATATTTTGAGGTCATTGACCTCTAAAGGTCATCAGAGGTCAAAGGTAGAAACCTGTCAATGCTCTGTAGAATTAGAAAATGGTTTCCCTAAAGTATAGATGCTTGTTTAGTGCATCATAACCACATATATCATTCACAAATGTCTCAAAACATCGATATTCTGATATTTAAAGTTCATTGACCTCTGGAGGTCATCAGAGGTCAAAGGTAAAAACCTGTCAGTGCTCTGTTGAATCAGAAAATGATTTCCCTCTAGTATAAATGCATGTTTAGTGCAACATAACCACATCTTATTCACAAATGTCTCCAAACATAAATATTCTGATATCTAAAGTTCATTGACCTCTGGAGGTCATCAGAGGTCAAATCAGACTTACCTCCCGATCTTAAAATAAATCTTATGGTATGCAAATGATGCACAGGATAGAGTGCGTTAGTGTAGGCGTAGTGCACTCGAGGGTATTTACAATTGTGAAATTACACAATTGTAAAATCACTACATTGTAAATACCCGAGAGTGAGCTAGGACTCCACTAACGCCACGAAATAATCCTGTGCATCATTTGTTTTATAAAATGGGTCGAAAATTCGAAAATTAACAGCATTTTTCATCGTTTTTCACGTACCTTTGTGGGTCGACACGTCCGAAGATGTTCGTCCCAAACATTTACGCAGGTCGCACTCGGAAATCCCGCACATATAAACACTAGTAAGTATAATGGGGGGTTGGGTTTCCGGACACTTAAGTTCCCGCATGAAAACTTACTAATTTTACATAGAATATGCACCCTTTACCTTAAAGACTTGATATAGACTCCTCATATAGGCCTACTAGACAACATATTCTGAAAACGGCGTGAGAATTAACCTGCTAAATCGTTGGATTTGCCCTTCAAAGTGACTCCATGTACGCGTCCAGTCCCACAACGCTTGGTCTATAGCTGTACATACGTACGTACGCCATGCGCCACACATGTTATGCACAAGGGAAGAAAGGCCGGCCGGCCGGCAGCCCGAACTGATCGGCAATAGGATTTAACACGCAGTGCAATGGGACTAGAATAAAGGAAGCACATGTGACTCATTTCAGCGCTTCCTATTGGCTACATTCTTGAACCCATTTTATAATATGTACTAACATTGGTGAAAATTTCATGCTTTAGTCAAATTTTGCGCAATTCTCGTGATTTTGAGGGCTTAACCGCTGTACTACATTCAGTGTACGCGACAAGCCGTATGAGGGCGTGACACCCGAGGATTGCGATACGCCGAGAACTGCGTGATGCCCGAGAAAAAAGAACTTTTCGTTGGGCGCGCAGTCTCTCGATTATCGCAATCAGAAAATTTGCGCCCTCTCTTGGTTTATGGCACCAAGGAAAAGGGGACGGAGCCCAGACTACCTTGTATACTGCTCGGAGTCGTCGGCGGTGGCTTTCAGGTTCTCTACCTCCTTCTCGAGTGCAACGATCCGGTCGCTGTGCTCGTCGACATCGAAATCGATGGATGTTTTCACCTCCTCGCATAATGTGTCGCCGATTTCATGAAGGAGTTTGCTTTTGATGCTGGTTTCAAGGGTGGCGATGAAGTTTTTGTCGTTGAGGAGAGTTCGCACAACGGTCTCGATGACAGAAGAAAGTTTACTTCAGCTGCAGTCGATTGGGGGGTAGGTTTAGTGTCAATCATCGGGTGGCTGTCGGCGGGCGTTTTACAGCTGTTTCGTTGCCTTTGGCTTTCACCCCTCATGACTATGTAGTTGCCACTCGCCTATTTTGAATATACAGTTGGCGGAGCACCAACCCTCACACGTCTACTCTTCGTTGTTCATTGCGCCTTTTTCTTCGTTTTTCTTCGTTTTTTACCTTATTATTCGTTGGGTTTTGTTGTTGGTCGCTCGAATATCAACGGTTATTGGTCTGGGGTCTTTTGTTTTTGTGTTTGTTTGTTTGTTTGTTTGTTTGTTTGTTTGGTTTTTTTTTTAAGAAAAGTTCAACAAATATCTATTCGTAATATCATGAACACCAAGTGAAAAACGAGGAACAAGTCTGAGACTTGAACCCAAATCACCTACTGCATCACAACCGCTGCGGCGGCTGAGCTGAAACCATTTTAATGATGGATGTGACACGATAGCATTTTAACAGAAGCCAGTGCGTCACCTCTCTCCATATCTTGATCTTATTCCCAATTCATTCGCCTCAAGTAAGACTTTGTAAGACAATAGGCTCAATTTGCCTGGTAAGCAGTATAGGCGACGAGGGTTCAAATCCCAGGCCAGTATATAGTTCCTCTATAATAGATATTTCATTCTATCGGTGAAAGCGTGAAAAAGTGGATGCTTTTTTCAGATGAATTCTGATATTTCTTGGTAATATGATTTTCTGAGAGCTCTCTATTAAACCGTCCCAAAAAGGAATGATCCTGTTTTGAAGTTCTTGAAAGAGGCTGGGATTTCACTAAGCTAAAACAAACAAGCAAAAAGCAAACAAACAAACAACGGGCGTGACCTAACTAAATCATGTAAAACGAGTACATGAGTCATTTTCAGATTTACTTGGTACTCAAGAGTTACTCTATAAGAATATGACATCTCTAAACAAATATCTCACCACAGAAACCACATTAAAGCACACCATCCACTTTTTGTGCCAAATATACTTCAAAAAATTCGCTGACAAAGATTTACGTACATTCGTTAGAAAAATGATTATAAATCCGTAAAAATGTCACCAATCATATTTTCATTTTTTTTGTCACTTTAATGATCGCTATGATCCATTGATGTGTTCTGAATATCACAGATGAAATCCAGCCATTGCTATGTTCACACATAAAAACTTTTAGCGCCAAAGAATATGAATTATATGCAATCGCCTGTACGTTCATAGTAAGATATGATGTATAATTTCAGTATCAAATGGTAAAATAGTATTATCTAAACCTGGCCTTTGACCTTTGACCTCACAGTTCCAAAGAGAATCACTGTTAGGTAGAACATGCATAAATATGTAAGTTTCATGATAATACCTTGAGTTACTTCTGAGATATGGAGGAAGAAGTGCAATTTAGCACTTTCACTTGATCTTTGACCTTTTGACCTTTGACCTTTTGGCAAGAAACTTCCCACAGAATATAATAATATTGGGTTATACATGCATACATCAAGTTAAAAAAATCCTTCAGGCATTGCATAAATATAAGGAAAGTAGTGATATTTTGAGGAGTTGACCTTGACCTTTGACCCCCTGACCTTTGACCCATGACCCCAACTTCCCTAGATAATCACTGCCCATCGGTACATGCATATATACTAAGTTCCATGAAGATACCTTGAACCATTTGCGAGATATGGAGAAAAACATGAAATTTCAACCTTTTTTCACAAAATAACCTGTGACCTTTGACCTTTGACCCCGTGACCCTAAAATCGAAACAAAGTATCATCCCCCCAGGATATACCCTCATACCAAGTTTGATTCAAAACCACCTCCCGGTTCTTGAGATATCGACAAAAACAAAACGGGACGGACGTACGGACGGACGGACGGACGAACGGACGGACGGACGTACGGACGTAAGGACGGACGGACGACCCGAACACATAATGCCTCCTGCCACTTCGTTGGCGGAGGCATAAAAAGGTGGACCAAACATTTATACGGCATTTTATATACAAGTGGTCGAACAGGATATGAATATCGATCAAGGTGACATATCCAACATCAAATATCAGACTATAATATCAGTTGTTTGATTTGATTTGATTAGATTTGATTTATTAGTTCCTGCATGATATCATTGCGCGTGCAGATACATACACATGTATTGTAAACATTGTTGGTGCCATACATAATAATAAACATAAACATTAATTGTTATTGTAAACCGAGTAAGTTTCTTTATTGCCTTCAGAATATACAGCAATACATTTCTTTCATTGCCTAATGTACAACAAAACATATCAGCGATACAATGCATTGTTTGATTTGCATGCAGCCCTCTTACATAATACATAACATATAGGAAAATAGGAGGGAGGGATGACTTGCAAAGAGATAGGATAGAGGATAGAGGTGAAGGGAAAAGGGAGAGGTTTGTCTGCTTTCGATAAAGCTTTACACAAAGTTAGATCACCTGGATCACTGATTAGTAAATCATGGCAAAATATTTTCTCACGGAGGTACAGGTGAACAGTTACAGGTCATGGTCAGTTACATAATATTACGCAATAAATTCAGAACGGCGACATTTCCACTAGGGAATTTCACGGAGGGCAACATTGTCGTTACAGCTTTCTTAAAAGAGTACATAGACCAGATGTAGACTTTCAAATCTCAAATACCTGGTCCAGTGTGTCTGATAGATTTCAGAGCCATCACTGTTGTAGGATTTTGTAAATGAAATTTAGCAGATTGCCTAGAGGGATAAGAATATATATCCTTGTTTAATTGAAATAATGAGAAAAAAAGAAGATGGCAACTGACCGTTATACAAACGAAACATAAAGAGCGAATTTTGCCCAAAAAAAAGAGAGAAAAGAATAATGTCATTTACCTTCAGTATCTTTTATTCTAAGAAGAAAGGATCTGATTCGTCCCGCTAACCTGAATTGGTGCATATACGTCTAGCTTTATTTTGTGGAAGCAATATACTGTCGTTGTGACTTTTTGCAGTTGCCCAAACAATGTTACAATATGAGATGTTCGATAATTGTACGCCACCACACTCAGTTACGTCCAGACCTATGCATAGATGCATAAATACATACATGCATACTTACACTTTACGTATTCATGTACATAATTATTATTTTTTTTTCAAAGATATAATTAGGCCTAGTATGAATCACTGGGGTTATTCTATCACCAGTGGTTCCTACTGTAAAACCAGAGACTCCAACCCCAAGCACCTTCTGATCTGGAGATTCTCCCGCCCGAAACCCCTAGCAAACGGGAGACTCCAAGTTGATGTGTGCGAAGCGCGAAGTTCCTAGGGTTCTGATGTTCTCTGGTACTATCTAAGGCTTATTTTTTCAACATATGTACGATAGCAATAAGTAAGAAATCCTTTCCACCGGGAGACACAAAGCCAGGGCGGGAGAAATCAAATCTCAAGCGGGAGAACGGGAGATTTTGCAAAAATGGGCTTTCGGCGGGAGATCTCCCGTCGAAAACGGGAGAGTTGGAGTCTCTGTAAAACTTTCGAGCTACCTTCATGATCATGTGTATCTGAGATGCGCAATAGGCATTCATTCAATAATTTTTTGTAGACTATAATGAACAATAGATTTTACCCTGGTATTAGTGCAATTAGAATTCACGAAGCTTTTGATTTCCAATATCAGCGGCCATCTTACATAACGTCCAGTATCATTGTCAAAAAACAGTTAAGGGTCGATTCCCCACCAACCTACAGTAATCTCACATCCATACAATTTTCCGAGAATAGGATGGAGTAAACAACCGGCGTACAATATTCTCTGTCTTTTAAAGGGAAGATAAACCCCAAGAACAATGTGGATTGAGTGAAAGCAGCAACATTAGTAGAACACATCAGTGAAAGTTTGAAGAAAATCGGACAATCGATGCAAAAGTTATGAATTTTTAAAGTTTTGATGTTGGAACCGCTGGATGAGGAGACTATTAGAGGTTATGACGTATGAGTGGACTACAATATCAAGAAAATATAAAGAAAATACTACAAAAATCCATTTTTCATGAAAATTACAAATTCCATCAACTTGATATTGACATAGGTTAAGGGTAGCAATTATTCCCCCTGCTTTCTGAAAGCGGTTGGTCCACTGCTCTTTCATAATTCTAGAAAATTTAATTTTTGTTGAATATCCTTTATATTTTCTTTGTATTGTTGTCCACTCATACGTCATATCCTCTAGTAGTCTCCTCATCCAGCGGTTCCAACACCAAAACTTTAAAAATTCATAACTTTTGCATCGATTGTCCGATTTTTCTCAAACTTTCACTGATGTGTTCTACTTATGTTGCTGCTTTCACTCAATCCGCATTGCTCTTTGGGTTCACCTTCCCTTTAAGGCTAAATCTCCACTAAAATTTTAATGGATATTTCCAAACACACACACAAAAAAAAAATACTTTTCACTCGTATCCCTGTTTCCCCGTAATACCTTGAACGAGTAAGCACATTTGAATGTATACTCTGAAGTCTCCGAAAAGTAAAGCGTTTTTTTTTTTTTTCACATAGATGTTTGCGCCGACAGTCAGACAGTGAACTCCTCACATGTAAATCAATTTCACTGGTACTTCAGCGAACTACAAGGTATGAAACATTTGACATTGTGGCAGATATTATTTACGCATAAAGTTGGTCGCATTATTTTTTGTTCGCGCTTTCAAATCTTGTTCCACAAGCTCCGTTTCTCATATAATGTGTCCATGCCTTTTAGGCATAAAGTATTCTAAAATTCAACTGGCACTATTACAATAGATGTCTCAATTCTTTCTGAGTTTTCTCTCATTATGCAGACAACCTCAATGTGCTATTTTATTTAGTGTGTTTTATTGGTTGTTTATGTCTATAAGTTTCTTCATTTATACTTGATTTGCCTATTTTGTGTGTGTGAGTGTATGTGTCTGTGTACGTACCTCTGTAAATAATGTCTTTCGTTCTTCATATCTGTAAGGATGACATCTTTCCATTATACGTCTATATAGTGTATGACTTGTGGACACTGATGCGTCATGTATGACCCTATCAAGCAAAACTTGCATGAGACCTGTTTATTTCTACCGAAAATGATATCCTGCTACACTCCCCTAACACACAAACACTCACACACACACACACACACACACACACACACACACACACACACACACAATGTTCAGAGAAAAGTGTTAATAAGTGGTAATAAGAGGTGATTTTAGTTTAGAAACAAAATGACGGTGTATTACTACATTACATCCCTTTTTGTAAATGAATGCAAGCTCTTCTGGTGACATTCTTCTAAGATAAAAAGTGATTTTCTTGGTGATAATTGGAAAACCCTATAACCGTCGATCGGGTTCAACTGTTTGTGCTTTTGGAGTAGATACTGAGCAGACAATGACAAATTGTTTATCAAAAGCTAACAAGCAACCAACAACAACCTACAAATACCAATACATAAACAATGAGTACAAACTGCAATTCTCAGATCTTATTGAAGGATTTACTCGAAAGATATTTCCAATCAAATATATCACCAAGCAAACCACCTAACAAAGAATACACAATCCACTCTTTAGCCAAACACACTTGCACATTTTTTTCAAAGATTAAAGAAAATTAATTTCTCTATGATATCAAATCCATAAACATAACATCAACAATCCTTCCATTTTTTTTTTCATCACTTTAATGATCATTGATCCATTTGAGCAACTTATGTATCTTGAATATAACAGGTAAATGTAACCATTGACATAATTTTGCACAGTCTCCTTCACAACATTTCAGCGCCAAAGAATGTGAACTTCGTGCAATTGTCTACGTTCATGTTCTAAGGTTTTGTGTCAAGGGAATGGGGAGATAATCAACGATCTTTGGTCTTGATTCTGAAACAATAATAAATATAAAACACTAATATTTACACACTGAATATATACACTAATTACATCACTTTTAGTATTTACATTCCATTCTTCAAAAGATCGGCAAAAATTAATGCCGTTGTCAAAGCAAAACAACCATCGATCACGGTGGAATACCTGACATCAAAATAATATCGCACAATATATCAATTGTATATACGACCACACCAAATACGCCATTTTGTACACATGCATGCACACGATGAATGCATATAAACATGAATACATGCAATATTTTTCTTAGGCGTATTGTAAATTTCGGATAAAAAAAAAGCCGCGAGTTATTAAGACCTAAAACCTTAGAGCTATTCTTCTTCATTATGTGCATTCTGGACGTGAGGTTTGCACTCATTCATTATCATTATGACAATAATTTTGTAAAATATGATGAGCTGTGGATTTTACCATTGTACCTATGCAATTAGAATTCACCTAGCTTTTGATATTCAATATTACTGGCCACTCTACATAATCAGTAACATCGTCTAATACAGCTAAGAGTTGATGCTCTCCTTGCCTACAAAACTTATATTATGTACATCCAGACAACATTCCGAAAACAGAAGCAATTCCAACCGGCGCACAATAATCTGTCTTTTAGGGCTCAATCTTCAGTAAGTTACTAATGAATATTTGGATTCTATTCATATAAATATGTTTCAACAAGGAACATGCACATGACTCCATCGGGAAACAGGATATACTATTAGAAGATTAAATTAACAGGTAAACATGGCTTTAACACAACTGACCTCACAATATGAAGTTGATAATGCCCATTTGTTTTGAAGTCAGCGTTGGATATTTATGTACATCAATGCAATCAAAAGAAATACTTTACACATGAAATGTTCGTGCCGAATAATGGTGACTCTTAAATGAATCAAGACAAACAATAAATACATAAATACACTAATTGTACATATTTCACATTGTCTATCGTTAACTGCGTATTACGAATCCCAACAGATTCAACTGATATTAGATCGAAAGGCCTCAAATTGTATACAGTAAAATCATGAAACGTAGTAATCCTCTCCACAGTGTCTCCAGGAAAAGAATCGGTCCAAAGGTGTAAGGTGCCGAAGTTACAATAAGACTCCTAAAACAGTTTGCCTAAATTCCATGAACGAATCAACATTATTCAGTGAATACTCAAAAGTTTCCAAGAAGTACAGTTTTTTCTTCCACGTAGCTGTTGTCCCGTGCGCAGTCAGACGGTGAAATATTCACTCGTAGATCAATCGCACTGGTACTTCAGCGAACTCTACTATTGAGATCATCTCGTCACCTGCACGTTTGAAAAATAAGATTCGAAAACACTCAGTTTAATTTGTCGCCTATAAAAGACGTCGATCAACATAATGAAATTACAAAGTAGTATTATATTTCATTAAAAGTTATTTCCGATACTCAATGAGAAATACATTCATCAAATAATATGAAAACAAAACAAAACAAAAATACTATGCGTTATAACCAGGTTTAATGCGCAGTAGAAAAATCATATTGGGTGAGTTGTTCGTTCGTGGTAACATATGTGTTTTGCTTTAAGGTAAATAAAAAAAGGTTTTTAAGTGTGGTTTTTTTTTTTAATAATTGCCCTTCTACTTTCATTTTAAAAAGACGTCGGAAAACGTATAATTTTTATGTTTAGATTAATGTTTCTTGTTATAGCTGAAAATTTCCAAATTGCGGTATTAATCATGTTTGTTGTCTTTTTAATCATGTTTTATCATGTAATGCGTCATTATTCAACTTTTGAGCTACTGTTTTACACGTTATTTCTTTTTATCACTGGACTGTTAATCAATCAATTACAGCGTTAAATCAAGAGAGTAAACATCAACAAGGAAACATTATAACTGTAAAACATTGCAGGCCCGTAGCCAGGGGGGGTGCGTCGGGTGCGTACGCACCCCCCCAAATTCTGAAAGGTCCACTTTTTCATAATAACGGTTTTTAGCAATTCTCAAGATAACAATCCAAATAAATATAAAGACACATTATTATGCTACGTAAATGTGGAAGAGTACGTTTAACAATGTTAAAAATAATTGTACGAAACCCTTTTGTTGTATGAACCATCGGATCGTCCCCATGCACACAAACACAAATGTTATGTATCAATTTGTGCGAGCTATTATTATATTGGCACTGCATGCCATGGCCCTTGGCGCGTGTGACCGGTGTTTTTTTTTTTTTTTTTTTTTTTCCACTGGCCGCCCGAGTACGTGCGATTCGTGGATGACATTGAGGTTGACACTTGCATTTTTTCACAGGAACAGAGGTAAGTGGAGGAAAATCTAATAGCCTCAAGTTTACGTATAATGTTTTTATTATGATAAAAATTAAAGAAATTTCCTCGAAATTATAACTATAATCGAAAACCTGAGACATTTTATATCTACGTCTCACCAAGATAAAGTACATGTATATAAGTACATGTTGGCATGATAATGCCTGGGGATAGATTATTATGTCAACTATTTTCCATTATGAATGCCTGCTCCAATCAAATTGTGAAAAGGTGGTCATGAATTAGCATTTCTTACGAACGATCAGGAGAGACAAAATGAGTCGGATTGGATTACAATTCTCACAGCTTTGTAGAAGTCTGAGTCAACAGTATCACACAGTACTTCAAGACGTATTATAGTACAAACGATTTCTTGAGCCTGCACCGTTTCAGGCTCTGTTCTGGATACAGCGGTAGAAACTCATTCTTTTCTTTCTTTTTTTATTTTATCATTATTTACTAATCTCTTTTCTAACTTACAGGTAGCGGATTTCTTTGCAGGCCAAATTCGGAAATGTAGTGTTGATTATTACTTTTTTGACATTTTCTCATGTTGTGACAGTTCTATTGGTTCTCATTTTAAAGTGAGCCAAAACCTAAAAAAATTTTCACTTATAATTTCCAAAGAGTATTATGCAGGCACGCAAACTCATTTTAGTTGTATTTCATTTAAATGTAATGGGTAAGAGGGTATGAGAGAGAATGGAAAGTGCTGAGCTATGAAGTAAAATGGTAAAGTAAAAAGTTTGTCAGATAGTATTACAAAAGAAACTCATTCTTTTTTGTTTGTTTATTTTATCATTATTTACTTATCTCTCTTCTAACTTAAATGTAGTGGATCTCTTTGCAGCCAGTGGCGTATCTAGGGGGGGGGGGGGGGGGGGCAAGAGGGGCACGTGCCCCGGGCGCCACTCCTTGGGGGCGCAAAAAAACGAAAAAAAAAAAACGAAGAAGAAGAAGAAAAAAAAAACGAAGAAGAAGAAGAAAAAAAGAAAAGAAAAAGAAGAAGAAGAAGAAGAAGAAGAAGAAAAAAAAACTCGCCCGGAAGGGGGAGGAAGAATGATAAGGAGGGGGGGGGGGGCAGAAAACCAAATCAAGCAAGATAAAAACAAAACATGATGACGCGGACAAAACGACAATGTTTATTGTGTTCACAGAAACATTCTATGTTCTGTGAGCTGAAATACAAAAATTTTCGGCTCGCTCGCCAAAATTTGTATAAAAAAGAAGGTAAGAACAAAACGTGATGATGACAAAATGGCAGTGTCTATTGTGTTCACACATGTCATTTTATATTTAGCAGGCAAAATGTTTCACGGAGCAGCGGCTGCAATTTCATTCCTTCTGAAGCGATCGCCGATTGGATCAAAAGAGGGCGTCAACGGTTTCGAACATACGGGGGGGGGGGGGCGCAAAAAAACAACAAATCAAACAAGATAAGAACAAAACGTGATGACGCGGAAATATACAAATTTCGGCTCACTCGCTCGTACTAATTTAGAGTATTTTTTCAAGTCCTCAGTTTGTTGGTATAAATCGTTATCTATAAGGCCGTCACTATATTTTGATTAGAATTGTAAGATTTAATAAGCAAAAAATGAGACAAGAGTTTTATGATTTGTAAGCTGAAATACAAAAATTTTCTGCTCGCTCGCTGCGCTCGCTCGCCAAAATTTGTATAAAAAAAGAGAAGAAGATAAGAACAAAACGTGACGATGACGCGGACAAAATGATAATGTCTATTGTGTTCACTCATGTCATTTTATATTTAGCAGGAAAAATGTTACACGGAGCAGCGACTGCAATGTTATTCGTTCTGAAGCGATCGCCGATTGGATCAAAAGAGGACGCCAACGGTTTCGAACATACGGGGAAGGGGGGCGCAAGAAAAAAAAATAAAAAAAGATAAAGAAAAAAACGTAATGATGACGCAGAAATATATAAATTTCGGCTCACTCGCTCGTACTAAGAGTATTTTTTTCAAGTCCTCAGTTTGTTGGTATAAATCGTTATCTATAAGGTCGTCAATATAATTGTGAGATTTAATAAGCAAAAAATGACAAGAATTCCATGTTTTGTAAGCTGAAATACAAAAATTTTCGGCTCGCTCGCTGCGCTCGCTCGCCAAAATTTATATAAAAAAAATATAAGAACAATACCTGATGATGACGAGGACATTTACAAATTTCAGCACACTCGCGCGCACTAATTTAGAGTATTTTTTAAAGTCCTCAGTTCTTTTGGTATAAATCGATATCTATAAAGCTGTCACTATATCTTGATTAGAATTGTAAGATTTGGTAAGCAAAAAATGACAAAAATTCCATGTTTTGTAAGCTGAAATACAAAAATTTTCGGCTCGCTCGCTGCGCTCGCTCGCCAAAATCCATCAAAATTCATTACATTTAAATCACCCTCAAAAAGATCCCTTTTAAGTGCTTGAAAAAGCATCATGCGGACTTTGTTTAAAGTTCCTACCGGGATGGGGTAGGGGTTGAACACTTTTTTTCAGAAATTAGGGGCGCAATTTTCGTGCTTGCCCCGGGCGCCGTTTTCCCTAGATACGCCACTGTTTGCAGCCCAAATTCGAAAATGCCCAGAGACAGCTAGTAACCAAATAACCTACTATAATTTAATAGATAAGAAATAACCATTCCAGTATGTATCTTAGTGTGCACAGTAAGACAGATCAAATCAAATAGGAAAACATCTGAGCACTAAGCCTGAGGTCTGAATTTGCACTCAACTTCTTCCAATGGCTAACGGATGTTTAATTTTTGAATTTCACTGACCTCCAAATTTCACAAAGAAAACCTTCTTAGCATGATGATTATGGTTAATATGACATTTGACTGATATTGGAGATGTTTGCGAATCGGATCTACTACCTTTAATATTATTAATCTAAAATGATTATTTGAAAGTTCGGAAATGCTGGAAATATCCTACCACAAGGAGGCAAAATATAAATGGTTCACATTTACAATTCATTTTGTTTTAAAAATTTTCTTATTTATTTTCGTTTTTGACAAACTCGCATACCAGGCTTCAGGCCTGCTAACGCGGGTATACAATAGAAAAAATAAAAGTTAAAACAACACCAGGAAAATCACTATTCTCAATTTTGCGGCGAGCTACGCGCGCAGAGTCTCGAACACAATTAAACTTTGCAACTTCCTGGCAAAATGAGTTTTTACTATTTCCTAGATGAAATATCGTAACGCGATTGCATGCAACAGACAAAAATACAAATTTCCTCGAGACTTTAAAACGTCATTAAAACAGTCAAAATTCACAATTTGCGGCGCGCTTCGCGCGCAAATTCTTATACAACTTTTGTAGTTCGGTCGTCCAAAGAATATATATATATATATATATATATGTATATATATATAATAGTGTGTGTGTGTGTGTGTGTGTGTGTGTGTGTCATCATTGGTATTGGTACCGAAAGTCCGTTTTTTTAGTGACCGCACCCCCCCTTGAAAAATCCTGGCTACGGGCCTGCATTGTGATAGATTATCAAAGCCAGCAAACTGCTACGTGGTCGAAAAAAAAAAAAAAAACAAATGAGAAGGATAATCGGGTTCGTGGCATGCTTGGAAAAATATTTAAGCATTCGTCATTAATCTATATAATCACGTACATTAATTGGACATTGGCTGTTAGCTTACCGTCTGTGTCATGTTCGGTGATTAAAGCCCAGAAGTCACTCAGTGTGCCGCCCTCTAACGACCACTATACAACACCAACCATGTCGTCGTTGTCAAGATCGATTCGTGAGAAGACCTCTTCCCTTTCAATTTCATCGATAGGGGGCGGTGTGACATCAAGGGCTTCATCATGCACCGAGCGACGGAGTCTAGAAAATAAACACACGTAAAAGAAAGTGTAAATTGTGGAAAAAGCCAAAATAATTTCTTGGAAAGTCAAGAAAGGCTAACACGATCGATCAGGGAAGAGGTATAGGTAGGCACCCAGTGGATTGTACGCTAGCAGCAGAGGATCACAATCATATTCCATGACATTGATCCATTTTTTTTTCAGGATCCTTCCTTTTCGAAGAGTTATCATTCTAACAGATTATCAGTTTGAATTGCAATAATGTCATTGATAATTTGTTCAATTTTTTTTTCTTTGTAATACAGTTCTTTCATTGATCCATAACTAGAGCATGACATTATTCACTGTCCACATGACTGACATAATCAAACAATCATGACTAAATCACATTTAAACGAAGATTAATTTCAGCATAACAAAGGAAAATCAGTGAATCTCGAAAAGATATTTGTTCAATTTGTTACATTACATTGTTTAATTTATGTTAATATATATATATATATATATATATGAAGAGTTTGTTTGCAAAAACCGATAAGTCCATATTTGTCAAATGGAGATATTTGCGATTAGAGGTCAAGAAAAATAGAGAGCATAATAAAAAAAAATTTGCTTCTTTTGACCATAACTTCAAAAATATACCTTTATATGTAGTGACAATATATCATTTAAAAGGTATTATTTTGTACTTTATGACAGAGACCGTACTTCAAAATCTTCAAACATGGACTTATCGGTTTTTGCAAACAAAATCTTCATATATATATATATATATATATATATATATATACATTTGATACAATTCATGAAAAAAAAACCAATATTATATCAAGGTAGTGAGAGGTGTATCCTGAACTTACAGAAAATTTGCAGGTAAAAAATCTCACAGGTATTTCTCCGTTCCCATGTTCATTTAATTATTTTGATTTTTTGTTGGTTGTGTATGTTTAAGTATAGGCTATAATTATTAATAAATACAAACAAGAACACGCATTGCATGTTTTTGAAGTCGTGACGTATCCTAAACTTACAGAAAATTTGCCTGTCTCACAGGTATTTCTACGTTAACATGTTTATTTTATTTCTTTTATTTTTTTGTAGCTTGTGTATATTTAAGTATAGGCTATGTATATTCAAAATACAAACAAGAACATGCTATGCATGTTTATGATGTCGTAATGTATCCTGTACTTACCGATTAGGCCCCTTCTGGTCCTTCCTGGTATTTCTAAACGACCGTCTCGGTATTTGGGGGAGGACTTCTTTTTCTTCCCACAGGCTTCGGTGGAAGCAATGGCCCCAATGACGAGGAGGAGAGGGATGACGTTGCCAAGGTTACAATGCATTTTTTTTTCGATCTCAAAGGTTAGGTACCTGTAATAACAGTAGAACCAACAAAACATAAGAATGAAAAAAAAAGAACATTAGAATGATAGTTTAGTTTTGTTCTATTTGCATGTTAAAGGCATTTTTACCATTTGCAGATGAAACAAAGACCCAACTTTAGTGCTTGACAATAGTTCTAAAATGTGGGTTATGTTTATCAACACCCCATGCAAATATGTTATAAATCAGTATGACCCGTGAAGTATTGTTAAATATACAAAATGTGAACAATAGTTATAATAGAATTGTGATACAATTGACTTACACATATGCATCAATAAATATCTGCTCTCAATGGTACACAATACCTTTAAACCACTGTGCTTTAAACACATGAACACACACACACACACACACACACACACACACACACACACACACACACACACAAATATACACAAACACACTGAAACGGCCGGATGATGCCAACCATGCCAACCTCGTGTGGTTCGACAGAGGTCTCCACCAATGGTCAACAAACAGTGTCAACTCGGCGATTCCATGGCATTTGGTCCTGCGACCATTGCTCCCGTGAAATATCTGAGAAATATTTAAGTCAAACATAAATTCTACCTACAAACATAGCCGTAACCATAATCCTCACATCAAGCGAAATCTTAAACCCTCATCACAATCCTAAACAAGGTCCTTAGAGAAAATGAGACCGGAGGTATTGTCGCAGGAGCTAATGTCGTGTCATCCAACTCGGTGCACCGTGCTGAGAAATAAGAAACTGAACAAGTAACGTTCTACTCCTTCCAAGTACGTTCACATTTTTATGGCATGAACATCGCATTTTAAAAATCTTTCGTTCCCGGGGTTCGTTCAGTGAGCGTGTTTTGGCGGACTTTCAGTACTCGTCATCTCAGGCTATAATAATAATGAGGCCGCTGCTTTGTTTGAAGGCATCAGTGAAGTATTACGCCATCTAGGACTAAACGGTACTACATAATATGCCTATAATGCTGAAAGAATAGAAAGAATGCATTCATCTCGCTTACAATGCATGGACTGACACCCATTCCCTTTTTGCCGAAATATCAAATTACCGCACTGCATTTATAACAGTTAATATTCGTATCAAGTCAGCATCACTTTACTTGGTATAGTTGGCAAAAGGTATCCTGTCCGACTGACTGACTGACAGACTGAATGAATGACTGACTAACTGACTGACTGACTGACTGACTGACTGACTGACTGAATGAATGAATGTATGTATGTATGTATGTATATTAATGAATGAATGCATGCATGCATGCCTGCATGACCTATTGTATGAATGAATGAATGGATGAGTGCAAGGAATGAATGAATGTATAAATAAGTGAATGATTGAGTGAATGATTGAGTGAATTTATTATTTCAGTTTTACGAAATGTCTTTTTGGATGAAGTGTTCATGTGTTGGCGAACTTAAGCACATCTCGGACTGTAGTGGGTCTGCTTTGTTTGGTAGCATCAGCAGAAGTAAAAATCAAGTATAATCTTTGAATTTAGAATCCTGAAAGAGAAGAAATGCATCCATATCTTGACTCAAGTGTGTAGACTCACATCCAGTCCCTTTGCCAAGACATCGGAGTACCACACTACCTCATTTAAAAACAATTAGTATCCATATCATAATCAGTTTAGACGGATGTAGACTAGGAAAAGCTTAATGTCGAATGTTCAGGGCCAATTGAAAAGGTAATGCTAGCTGGTAATGTAAACTGGCACAATGCCATTATCAAAAGGGGACAAACTTTAGATTGCGTAGTAGTCTAGGAAACGGATGTTCGGAAAGTGAACCTGTTTAATAAGTCCTAACCTTTTCACTGTTAACGAGTTTTCGAGGGGAGGGAAATAAAATCATAAAGTAGGGGTAAATGTCGCACCTTCGGAGTGCGTTGCTTGTTGAAAGAATGAAATGACTCCGTGTTCAAGTTGAATTTTATCAGAGAAGCTGAATAATATAATATGTAAAAGATGAATAACGTAAAAATAATTCAAACAGAATAGTCGAATTTTCATCGATTTTGGTGTTAAATAAAAAAGAAAAACACTAGGATTCTACAGCTTTATTATGTTTTTGCAAAACGGTATGATCAGTTGAGACTACATATTTATACAAACTAAATGAGGCATTCACTAAAATCACCTCTCAAGCCTACCAATGAACAGCATCCAAAACTACACTACAATTAACTTTCAAAATGAAGTCTTTGAGAAACACCGGTGTCTTTCAAATCACATTTCTGTGCGAACCAAGCAAAGGTGGATCTTAGGAGTGAAGAGGTTGTAGTTTCCGATTTTTTTTTCAGAGATGGCAGGTTGATTAACACAGCCTGTTGATTGCCTGAAAGTAATAGCTTTTGTGTACAAACCAACGGGAAGTCCCTGGTTTAATGGTCTGATTTGATTTGATTGATTTATTGGTTTGATGTGCATGTTGATGATGTATATAGTCATTCTTATTGTCGAAAAGAATTTGAATTTTGAATTTGATTCGGAACAATACATTTAGATTTGTGTAATTAGCATTGTTTCAAACCTGTTTTTTATTGTTTACGTCATTGTCTCTCGTAAACATATTAATAAAAATGATGAGAATTATGGAAGCTACCACTGCAGGTCTATTCCATCATACTGACGATTGAAAAAATAATTTCTTAAATCAAAACCACCAACCGTCTGATAATGTTAACCCATGAAAAGTGAAAGTAGGGCCTATACTTCAAATCTTTTACTAGTGTTTCTACACCTGTTACATAACATGGGGTAGGCAATCGACACATCAGGGATGCAGGTGAATTTAAAGGAGTTTTTAATAGTATAAAATTATATTAGTATGTGTTTAGCGTGACATTTTTTTCTTTTATTGTGTCGATGGCATATGACTGGGAATATATTCCTCAATCGGAGCAGGCAAATATTCAGAAAATTGCAAGAAATGTTAACTTTTGAACACAACGAACGGAAAATCTTTGGTTCAGTAGTTTGATGTTAGTAAATGTCTTGTCAAGGGTATAAATGAGAAGTCTATATACTATCTACGATGAACTGTTCATTTTTATATCAAAACATTTATATTTGTGTAATTTACACTGTTTCAACTTTGCAGGTTTTAAATGTGTGATCTTATTGTTTTCCGTGAACAGAATATATTGTTTACCAACTAAAATAATGAGAATCAAGTATACCAGAGGTCTATATACTTGATCTATGTGAAGATTGGGAAAATAATTTCTGACTTTAAACCCCAAACGGTCTATTAATGTTGACCTTAAAAGTGAAAGTACTTGAACACTTTCACTGTTCACTTCCGTGTCAGATGACTTTTAACTTGGGGTACACGAGGGACGCATCAGGGATCCAAATGGATTTTAATGGGTTTTAATTCATGTTCACCTTGATTTTTTTTTTCTTTTGTGTCTGTGGGATCCGACGGGGAATATCCCTGAATAGGTATCATGCAAACACAGGGAAAATTGCAAGAAATTATAGTTTTTGGTTGACAAATCAATGGAAAATCCCGGGTTTAGTGGTTCAATGTGCTAGTTATGCTCTCTGGATAATATGGATTATAATTTATTATTGTAACAATAAACATCACTATCATCACCATTTCAAAGTGACTGTAGTTTATCCCTGGCATTGTCACCATCGTCGTGCGATCGAGCAAATCGATAAAATCAGGAATGATGAATCTGTGTATATAAGCTCAATCTCAATTACACTATGGTTACCCTATTTGACTTTGTAAATACATAATTTAAAAAACAATCCTACAAAAGAGTTCAAGACTAAACGGCCATCATATGGCAATTATTCCTTTGCTTGATATAGTCGGTTTCGAAATCAGTGTCCTTTCTCCATGATAAAAGATACAGGTCAGGCTAAAAAATAAATATTTCTTCTCCTTTTTGTTTTGTCATACGAGAGATCGGCCTCTTTGAGCCAAAGACATTACTTGCCGGAAAGGAAGAGTCTACTTGTATTTGTTTTTGCTCTTTTGGTACATGCAAGAAATAAACCTGGAAATTCCCAGACATGATCTCTGAATCCATCGTTTACTGAAGGAAGCTAAAGAACTTCCCACTTCCTTGATAAGAATCAAGCAGAGGGAAAATCTATACATCAAGTACATGGCATCCACCGCACAGTGCATCTTTTGGTGCCTCTCATCGAGGTTACGATGAAACAGACTCCATGTTTAATATAGTATTGGAATGATTAATCCCCAAATGTCCTAATTCTGAAAGATGCTTGAGTTTGTGAAATCGTGAAATTTCAGAAACTTAATCAGCAACACTGTTATATTATCTGTGATACAAGGGGTGATGTAAGTGGTATGAATGTCGTAACTGCAGAGAAAATCGACAACCAAAAGACTTAACAATCTATAAACTGCCTCTCCAATTTGAATCCTGAATTTAAATTCAGAGAGGAAGAGAGGAAGGGGACAATGAGTGGTCAAGTTTGTATGTAGGTAGGTATAATATATAATTAAATTAATATATATATATATATATATATATATATATATATATATATATGTGTGTGTGTGTGTGTGTGTGTGTGTGTGTGTGTGTGTGTGAGTGTGTGTGCTTTTGTCTGTGTCTGTGTCTGTGTCTGTGGGCGCGAGTGGGTATGTGTGTCTAGAAGATGTGAAATTTTGTAGGAGAGGTGAAATACATCACGCATGGCCGAAAATGAGGTAGTGTTTACTACCACTGAAAAGCGTCTGAAAACAGTTTCTTTTCTTCGACTCACACGCCCATGATTATAGGCCTATCAACATGTATGCCTATTTTTCCCTTATTCTTCGTTGGGTTTTGTTGTTCGTTGCTCAAATATCAATGGTAATTATTTTGGTGTCTTTTTTTTTTCACCAAATTTCACCAAATATCTATTTGTAATTTTATGAACACCAAGTGTAAAACGAGGAACAAGTCTGAGACTTGAACCCGCATCACCTACAGCATGCATCACAACCGCTGCGGCGGCTGAGCTGAAACCATTTCATGGATGTGACTCGATAGCCTTTTAACAGAAGCCAGTGGCTCAACTCTCTCCATATCTTGATCTTATTCCCAATTCATTCGCCTCAAGTAAGACATTGTAAGATAATAGAATCAATTTGCCTGGTAAGCAGTAAAGGTGACGCGGGTTCAAATCCCAGGCCAGTATAATACTCCTCAATAATAGATATTTCATTCTATAGGTGAAAGCGTGAAAAGTGGTATCTTTTTTTTTTTTCAGATGAATTCTGATATTTCTTCGTAATATTTTTTCTGGGAGCTCTCTATTAAGCCGTTCCGAAAAGTACTGATCATGTTTTGAAGTTCTCGAAAGAGGCTTAGAATTCACTAAGCTAAAACAAACAAACAAACAAACAAACAAAAATACAACAAACAAAAACAAGCAAACAAACAACATGCAAGACCTAACTAAATCATGAAAAATGAGTTAAACGAGTCATTTTCAAATTTACTTTGTACTCAAGAGTTACTTTTAAGAATATGACGTCTTTGAACGAATGTCTCACCACAGAAACCACATTACAAAGAACACGATCTTTTTTCTTTTTTTTACTTCAACAAATTCACTATTAATGATTGACGTACATTCATTAGAAACATGATCATAAGTCCGTAAAAATGACACCAATCAAAATTATTTTCATTTTTTTCGTAACCTTAACGATCGCTATGATCCATTGATGTGTTTTGAATATAACATATGAAATACAGCCATTGACATGTTCACACACAAAACTTCTAGCGCCAAAGAATATGAACTTTGTCAATGTTTGTGCAATCGCCTGTACGTTCATAGTAAGATGTGATGTCATCGAAATGAGACAATTAATGATTCTTGGTCTCAATTCTGAGACAAAGATACACACATACACACACACACACATATTACATGTATATATATATATATATATATAAATATATATATATATATATATATATATATATATATATATATATATATATATATATATATTTACACACATATATGTCTGTATATCTCATTTATATATATATATATATATAACATTATATATATATATATATATATATGATATATATATTGAATGCATCGACCTATCTATTCTGTTCATTATATACAACGCCTAAACATAATAGAGATACATCATTCAGCAGAAATACATCGCATGTCATATTTATAATTTAAAAAGTTGACCAAAGATTTACAGGGCATTTTATACAGTGGTCGAACATGAAAATATATATACATATGAATATCGATCAAGGTGACACATCCGACATCAAATATCAGACTATATATCAATTGTACGCCACCACACTCAGTTACGTCATTAGACCTATATGCATAAATACATACATGCATACATACACATACGTTATCATGCAAATATTTTTTTTTTCAAAGATATACGCAGGCCTTGTATGAATCACTGGGGTTATTCTATCACCAGTTTTTCCTACTGTAAAATTTTCGAGCTATCTTAGTAATCATGTGCAACTGGGATGCGGAATGGATTTTCATTCATCTGTTCATATAATTTTGTAGACTATATGATTATGAAGAACAATAGATTTCACCCTTGTATTGGTGAAATTAGAATTCACGAAGCTTTTGATTTTCAATATCAGCGTTCATCCTACATAGTCAGTATCACTGTAAAATCAAGGGGGTTTTATACATGGAGTTCCAACTGCCTGTAATCATTCAAAAAGCTTTCAGATTTCTATTGATGTACACAAGAATTCCACAGGTATACTTGCGCCTTTGATGATCGATGTTCGACGCCGCCGTCTTGCTGAGCATTCTGAAGATTCATTTTGAACGTTATCATAATGTTGGCCATATTTTGCTTATCTATTTATTACATTAAATGAAATTTCACTTAATGATAAAGCATGTAAAACAAAAGTCAATTCCGTACAGAAATTTGCGCAAAAGTGTAAATCAGAGCTTCATCATATGAAAATGTTTAAAACTGTACCATCCTGGAGAGCTGGTTTAATCACTTTTCCGCTTAATTTCCACAAATGAAGCTAATATGGAATCATCTTCAAGTATAATAAATAGATATATAAGATTACTGCCCGGGTATGCCCAGTCGAGTAATTTTCATCTTTATTTCAGCATATTTGCTCAATTTGTATTCTTGCATCCTCGTGTCTGCACCACCTACCTTTTATAAGAAGGAATAGCGAAAAATAATTACCATCACAAAGACATATCTTCCTTCGAAAGTGGCTGATGATTATGCAATGAGACACGAGTATCTGCGCGGCAGATCCTGTTTGGCACATGCTTCAAATATTTTTTAGCGGTGGCTTCGAACATCTTGCAAAGGAAATAAGACAGTTGTGACTCCATTCTCTAGAACCTCCTTGGTCAAATACATACAATCAAGGGTCGATTCCCGGTATCCCCACCAACCTACATTAATCTCACATCCATACAATATTCCGAGAACAGAAGCAATTCCAGTCGGCGTACAATAGATTGTCCTTTTAAGGCTCAATCTCCATTAAAATACTAATGGATATTTGCATTCTTTTCTTAGAAAGCGATTTCTAACAAAATACACAACAGAGACTCCATCGGAAAATAGGGAGTTTTATGACCACAAGAAGTTAATGCCCTTTTGGTTTAGAAGTCAACTTTAAATAATTGCAGATACACATATCCCAACAAATACTCTACACATCTTGTGAATATCATGAATGTTCGTGGTGAATAAGTCACTTCTTTCATTGAATCAAAACAAACGACTAATCATAGTAATAGACGACTAACTGCAAAATGTGTCGCCATTTGTATATTGCAAATCCTAACCGATTCAATTGATATCAAATCGAGAAGCCCAAAGTTGCTAACCCCATTATTATTAGTATGTATAATGTGGCAACCCTCTCCACGTAAAAATACTTTTCACTCTTATGCCGGTTTCCCCGTAATCCCTTGAACGAGTGAGAACATTTGAATGAATACTCCGAAGTCTCCAGCGTTTCTCCCACATAGATGTTTGCGCGGACAGCCAGATAGTGAAATCTTCACACGTAAATCAATTTCACCGGTACTTCAGCAAACTCTACTATTGAGATCATCTCGTCACCTGCATGTTTGAAAATAAGATTAGAAAATGCTCAGATTAAATTTTCGCCTATTAACAAAAAAAAAATCAATAAATTTGAATGTAGGCCTTTATTGGGTGAATGGTGGGCCGTTTATCTCAAGGAAAACATGAATGCTTAGGAATTTGTGTTTTTCTTTAAAGAGAAAAAGATGTGAGGAAATACTTTTTTTTAAATATAATTACCCTTCTATTTGTGTTTTTATATGACGCTGTATGATTGGCCTGTTCATTTGGTTATTGTTACTTGTTATTTTCCAGTATATATTCCAGTATATATCCCAGTATAAGTATGTTGTTTTTGAAAGTTATGTTTTATAATGCCATACTATATAAATTAGCTTTTGAGCTTTTATTTGCATGTGGGTTTTTTTTTTTTTCAATCAGTCAATTATACTGACTGCTTATCCCTTATATTCCTTACAGAGATTTGCTCCGAAAACTACTTTCAAAATCTTGTAAAAAAACATTCTTTCTGTTCCCATTTTACAGTTGACATGTAATGGGGCATCATAATATTTCTAGGGATTGAATATCGTTGGATGATTTCGGCACAATAATTTTGTCATTTTTTTTTCTCAATTCAGTTCCATTCAATTCTAAATTATTTTCGTTTTGGAAAAAAAAAAACCCACAATGGCTCAAACCTAACTCTTTTTTGTAACAAGATGACTGTAATGTGGATTTTCACCTTGAAATTAATATGGTAAACATCAATAACGAAATATTATGAAAGTGAAACACTGTGATAAATCATCAAAGTGAACAACCCGTCATGTGCAAACAAAATTCAAAGATTTAGGGTGATCGCATGTCAGGCAAATTAGTCAAACATTGTACAGTAACACATTAATCGGACACTGGTTATTGGCTTACCGTCTGTGTCATGTTCGGTGATTAAAGCCCAGAAGTCACTCAGCGTGCCGCCCTCTAACGACCACTCTACAACACCGACCATGTCGTCGTTGTCAAGATCGATTCGTGAGAAGACCTCTTCCCTTTCAATATCATCGATAGGGGGCAGTGTAACATCAACAGCTTCATCCTGCACCGACCGACGGAGTCTAAAAATAAACACACGTAAAAGAAAGTGTAAATAGTGGAAAAGTCAAAGTAATTTATTGGAAAGTCAACAGAGGCTGACACGGTCGATCAGGGAGGAGGTAGGTATAGGCGCCCAGTGGATTGTACGCTAGCAGCGGAAGATCACAATCATATTCAGTGACAGTGATCCAATTTTATCAGGACCCTTCCTTTTCGAAGCGTTATCATTCTAACAGATTAGCAGCTTGAATTGCAATAATGTCATTGATATTTTTTCAATTTGTTGTTGTTGGTTTTTTTTTGTAATACAGTTCTTTTATCGATCCATAACTCAAACAAGACATTATTCACTGTCCACATGACTGACATAATCAAACAATCAGAACTAAATCACATTTAAATGAAGATAAATTTCAGCATAACAAAGGAAAATCAGTGAATCTTGCATAGAGATTTGTTGCTGAGGAACACTGTCGTTACATTCCATTGTATAATTTATGTATATATATATATATATATATATATATATATATATATATACATTTTATACAATTCATGAAAAAAAAAACAATATTATATCAAAGTATTGAGAGGTGTACCCTGAACTTACAGAAAATTTGCCTGTCTCACAGGTATTTCTACGTTCCCATGTTTATTTAATTATCTGGATTTTTTTTTTTGATATTGATTTGTTGATATTTAAGTATAGGCTATATATATATATATATATATATATATATATATATGTGTGTGTGTGAACACAAACATGTTTATGATGTCGTGATATATCCTGAACTTACCGATTTGGCCCCCTTCTGCCCCTTCCTGGTATTTCTAAACGACCGTCGCGGTATTTGGGGGAGTTCTTCTTCCTCTTCCCACAGGCCTCCGTGGATGCTATCGCCCCGATGACAAGGAGCAGAAGGATGACGTTGCCAAGGTTACAATGCATTTTGTTTTTGTCGATCTCAAAGGTTAGGTACCTGTAGAACAGTAGAACCAACAAAAAATAAGAATGAAAACATGACATTAGAATGATAGAATGAGTGATGACCAGAGAAAGAGAAGTTATTTATTCTTCGTTTTTATTCCTGCCTATAATGAGTTCTATCAAAATGTGAAGACAGCAACTCTTTAAGTTGTTTTTATGAACTCAATCTTTCAATAAGGTAAGAAATACCAGTATTCTTTACTTTGCAGTCTTCCTTTTCTTCAGCTTAGAAAGTAATCAAGCGACATTTTCAAAGGACGATTACGTATACCAGTCATGCCAGTACTTGGTTTCAATCCGACACAAACATGGAGTATCCAAACTTTACAGCAGTGCCATTTACGCCTCATACATTAATATTTTGCTGAATTCTTGATTAAAGCTTTTGTGGTATCGGTATTGAAGGCAATGTTCTATTTTTCAAAAACGCATATTTAACTCATGAGAAATCCCTAAGAAGACCGACCTTACGAGCCATATTCACGCTTTGCGCTCGCAAAAATGCAGAAACAAAATTCTTAATAGTCTTTTGCACTGCAGAACAAAGTATGTGTTGTAAATGCGATATTACCCTCCGCATCTCTTGTTATAACAATTATATGGCATTCATTTGACACATTACTCTGCCTACTAAGTATCTTTGAAACAGATCAAAGACACCAAATTTGAAAATTGTAAACAATCTTACCTTAATAGTCAGCGTTAAAAGTATGTCTCCTCGCGGTTATATTACACACGTGAAGATGATATTTCAGTCACTATCAGTCAATGCTGTACAAAAGGCCTATGTCTGTCAGCTGGGATTTCTGGTCAATTTATACATTGCCGCAGAGGAAACGCATGCGTGTCTGATAGAATGACGTATGTATCTATTTGCCTTCCCCATTGTTCTAATTCACCACAGAAAAAAAAAATGGGGGCTTCCCCCCTTCAAAAATCTCGTTGGGGTTATTTCAGACGAGGTTCGGGAATTTTCACTTTGTAGTTATAATGAAAGTTATATCGGAACAGTCTTTCCAACATCAATTTTACAGCAAAGGAGGTAGGATAAATTCATATCACATTAAGATACTCTATTGTGGAAACAATTAAGTGCGAATTGAAAATTGATATCGCACGTGCTTCTTTGATTTTTTTTTTCAGTGGTAGCATCGTACTGAGTCTCTTTCCCCCCAAAAAAAAGTTTAGCAGTACAACTCTCTTTTTCGGGATAACATCGGTGTATTGGTCAAAAGCCATTAACAGTATGAGGTGAAGTGGTTGAGAGCGCCCTGGAGAAACGAATTAGAAAAAGCCTTGCTATATGGACAGATTCCACAAAACATCAAACTATAGAAAGCTTTGTGAAAACGTGCAACTGAAAATTTAGTTCTTTCCTCTGTAAATTTCCTGCTGTACAAGAGACATCAAAAGGTTCAGCGCATTCAGCTCTCTGCGGCCAATTGTATGTCTAGAACGGGTTGCCAAATTAGAAACACATTATTTTTTTCCCTTAAAACTGGCTGTCAGTTTCCTGTACGACAGGATCATTATCTCAGCAATTCTGAAGACTTTCAACGTAAGCCATTTTAATAGCATGTCCCGGGTACACACGTTACTCATCGGTTTTCTTACATCCTCAAGATCTCATGGCAAAATCTCTTTATTTTTTCATTTTTTATTTATTTATTTATTTTTTGGGGGGGAGGGTATCTTATAGATGATAATCACGAACATAAATCTAATTAAATCGATTAACCATTATCCATCATATAATATGTGGCGCAAAATTTCGTTGGTCGCTATTACTAAAAAACCTTTAGCTTTGTGAAGTAGAAACAAGGCCATATAACTACCACACCAAATATATCAAAGCAACATTTCTGAACTTTTCGAACGGGGTAATAATCATTCTAATGGTAATAATAATAATGGTAATAATGTCCATAATATTAGCTGTAATATTAATGGTAACAATCATGAATCACCATACTAATATCGATAATTGCAGCAATAATTCTTCCCTCTTTAAAGATAATAATAATAATAATTTTTCCCTCTTTAAAGATAGCTGGGACGAGGAAACAGCTGGTATTTCACATTTTCATTGCACTGCAACTGGTTATTGAATGTCTTTTTTATCTGGATTGTGTTCCCTTCTTAATACACGCAATGTACACATTTCTAATACTGTCTAAACGGTATCATTGTTATTATATATTAAGTCATATTGTATTGCCAGAACGACAATGGTTCATCCGCTTACAGCATGTGGCTTTTCGGACCCCTAACCTGCACTAGAGAAGAATTTGCTATATAACTGTGTAATTGTACTTTTTTATTTTGTTTTTCTCTTATGTTCCGATCATCGTTGTACTCGTGCTCCCTTTCTCAATCTTAAACACGTTTTTAACTGGGACCTACGCTCAACAAGCTCGCTTTTAAGTAGGTTCCTTCAATTTTCTTTAGCATTCATTCACAGATTCCAAACTTAACAGATCGACCACTATTATGTTTTATATATTTGCAATATTCTATGTATGTCATGTATTTCATTTAATTTTGTTATATTTGATGTAATTTTTCATCGAGAAATATGAAAATAGATTGAAATTGAATTGAAATGAATAATATTACAGTAATAAGAATGATGTAAATGCAATGATGTAAAACTGCTCTATATTTACTAACATGACCTTTTACTAACAAATCCTTATACTGTTTAAGAGATTGAAAAGAATGAAACAGAAATGATCAAGTGTATTTCAAAGTATATACTTGAACATTATCATAATTATGTTTGCTACATCAAGGCATTATGGCACAATACCTGAATCATTTTGGAAGACAAAGACAAAACTTACGAATGCCAGCGCAATATTGTCGACAGTATATTTTACGAAAACGGAATTCATTTCAGAAATGACTTTATGACAGTATGAATGATGAAATGAAGTTGTCAATAGTGCGACTTGGACATTGCTTACTTTATAGCATCAGATGGGCAATTTCACAGTCCAGGAAATGTAAGTACTTGAAAAAGTATGAGCTCCACAGAACTAAGCTTATATTGAGGGAATCATGAAGCGGGACTTGGATAATCTTCTCGGAGGGGCACATCTCATGATGTATTAATAGCAGATAAAAGTTATCAGAATTATGAATATGATGAAATGGAGTCCTTGATACCAAATCTAGACATTATAACTTTTTTCACCTTTGTTTTGTAGGAGTGATATAATGTCAAAAACAAAAATTAGAAAATTGAATTCAAACTTCATGCCACACATAACACCCTCTTCTGTTCAGATAAAAACTTATGAAGGTATGAAACATTTGACATTGTGGCAGATATTATTTGTATAGTATTATAAAGTTGGTCCCATTATCTTTTATTCGCGCTTTCAAATCTTGTTCTGATATACAAGTTGCGTTTCTTATATAATGTGTCCATGCCTTTATTCTTTTAAAGTTTTCTAAAATTCAGCTGGCACTATTACAATAGATGTCTCAATTCTTTCTGAGTTTTCTCTCATTATGCAGACAACCTCAATGTACTATTTTATTTAGTGTGTTTTATTGGTTGTTTATGTTTATAAGTTTCTTCATTTATACTTGATTTGCCTATTTTGTGCGTGAGTGTATGTGTGTGTGTGTGTGTTGGTGTTGGTGTCTGTGTGTCTGTGTACGTACCTCTGTAAATAATGTTTTTCGTTCTTCAAATCTGTAAGGATGACATTCTTTCTTTCCAACATACGTCTATATAGTGTATAACTAGTGGTCACTGACGCATCATGTATGACCCTATCAACATGATAAAGCAAAACTTGCATGAGACTTGTTTATTTCTACCGAAAATGATATTCTGCTACACTCCCCTCACACACAAACACGAACACACACACACACACACACAATGTTCAGAGAAAAGTGGTAATAAGTGGTAATAAGAGGTGATTTTAGTTTAGAAACAAAATTACTACATTACATTTCTTTTTGTAAATAAATGCAAACTGTTCTGAGTGACATTCTTTTATAAAGATTGAAACAGATTTTCTTGGTGATATGGTCTACTAGGAAAACCCTATTAAACCGTAGATTGGTTCAACTGTTCGTACTTTTTTAGTTCTGAGCAGAGCATGACAAATCGCTTAATTAAAAAAAAAAAGGTACAACAAACAACCAACCAAAAAAAAAATACAACAACAACAACAAATGAACTAATACATCAAGAAATTAATATACAAACTGTCATTCTCAAGTCTTATCGAAGGATTACTTGAAAGATATTTCCAATCAAATATATCACCACACAAACCACCTAGCAAAGAACACACCATCCACTCTTTAGCCAAACATGCACATTTTTTGTCCGAAGATTAAATAAGATTAATTTCTCTATGATATCAAATCCATAGACATAACATCAACAATCTTTCCATTTTTCATCACTTTAATGATCAATTGATCCATATGATCAATTTACATATCTTGAATATAACAGGTTAATGTAGCCATTGACATACTTTGCGCAGTATCCTTCATAACATTTCAACGCCAAAGAATATGAACTTCGTGCAATAATTGTCTCTCTACGTTCATATTCTAAGTTTGCTTTTTTTGTCATGACAATGGGAAGATAATCATTTATCTTTGGTCTTGATTCTGAAACAATGATAAATCTAAAACACTCATATTTACACACTGAATATATACACTAATTACATCACTTTTAGTATTTACCTCATCCATCGATCATGATGGAACACCCGACATCAAATATCGGACAATATAATTATTAATTGTACACTACGACACCAAATACGCCATCTTGTACACATGCATGCATACATACATGAATGCATACCATATTTTTTCTTAGACGTAGTGTAGATTTCAGATTTAAAATATCTTTAAAAAAAATTATTAAGATGTAAAACATTCGAGATTGTCTACTTCATTATGTGCATACGGGACGTGATTATATGCACTCATCCATTGTCATTATGATAATAATTTTGTAAAGTATGATGAACAGACTGAGTAAATTTTACCATTGTATTGAGGCAATTAGATTTCACCTAGCTTTTGATATTCAATGTTACTGACCACTCTACATAATCAGTAACATCATCTAATACAGTTAAGGGTTGATGCTCCCCTTGCCTACAATACTTCTATACATCCAGACAATATTCCGAGAACAGAAGCAATTTCAACCGGCGCACAATAGTCTGTCTTTTGAGGCTCAATCTTCAGTAAATTACTAATAGATATTTGGATTCTCTTCGTACATCGATTTTTCCGCAAAGTACATGAAAATGACTCCATCACAAAACAGGGTGTATTATTAGAAGATTAAATGAACAGGTATACAAGGCTTTAACACGACTGACCTCACAATATGAAGTTAATAATGCCCATTTGTTCTGAAGTCAGCGTTAGATATTTATGTACATCCATACAATCAAAAGAAATACTATACACATGAAATGTTGGTGTCGAATAATAGTGACTCTCTTCAATGAATCTAGACAAACAATAAATATATAAATAAACTAACTGTACATATTTCATATATTATATTGTTAACTGCATAGTAAAAACCCCCAACAGATTCAACTGATATTAGATCGAAAGGCCTCAAATTGTATATAGTAAAATCATAATGTAGCAACCCTCTCCAGAAAAAGAATCAGTCCAAAGGTTTAAGATGCCGATGTCATGATTTTCACTCCTAAGGCGGTTTGCTAAATTCCTTGAGCGAATCAACATTATTCAGTGAATACTCAGAAGTCTCCAAGAAGTAACAGCTGTTCTCCCACATAGCTGTTGTCCCGTGCGCAGTCAGACGGTGAAATCTTCACTCGTAAACCAGTCGCACTGGTACTTCAGCGAACTCCGAAATTGAAATCATCTCGTCACCTGCATGTTTGAAAAACAAGATTCGGAAATACTCAGTTTAATTTGTTGTATACACAAAACGCGAATCAACATAACAAAAACAGGAAGCAGCCATATTTTTCATTTAAACTTATTTTCCCATCTTTTCAATAGAAAAAGAATATGCATTTTATGATCAAATGTGAAAAAATAGTATTGTGAGTGATAACCATCATTAATGCACAATAGAACATCATAGTTATTGGGTGAATGGTGCGCTGTTTCTAATAGAACACTTGTGCTCATGATAATATATGTTTTGCTTTAAAGTGAATAAAAAAAAAGAGTTACAGGTATTTCTTTTAGATAATTGCCCATCTATTTTTCATTTTAAAAAGACGCCGTATAATTTTTATGCTTAGATTAATGCTACTTGTTTAGAGCTGAAAATCTGCATATTCTAGTAGTCATTATGTATGTTGTACTTTTAATCATGTTTTATCATGCAATGCATGATTATTTAGCTTTTGGGCTACTGTTTTGCGTGTTGTTTCTTTTTTTTTTAGTGAATCGTTAATCAATCAATCAGCTGATCAATTACAGCGTTAAATTAAGAGAGTAAACATTAATAAGGAAACATTACAATAGTAAAACATTGTAACTAAGGATTATCAAAGACAGCAAAATGCTATGTTCAAGAAAAATGAAAGATAATCGCGTTCGTGGCATGCTTGGAAAATTATCCAGACATTTATTTCGTCAGTAACCCACAATGATGTACATTGACTGGACATTGGTTTATGGCTTACCGTCTGTGTCATGTTCCGTAATTAAAGCCCAGAAGTCACTCAATGTGCCGCCCTCTAACGACCACTCTACAACACCAACCATGTCGTCGTTGTCGAGATCGATTCGTGAGAAGACCTCTTCCCTTTCAATATCATCGACAGGGGGCGATGTGACATCAAGAGCTTCATCTTGCACCGACCGACGGAGTCTGAAAAAAGGTACGTAAAAGGATAAATGACAACATCAGGATGGCACTGTTGGATTTATATGATTACATAGGTTGAGTTGAATCGGGGAAGGGGCATTCATAATCATTAATGAAGTTAATATCAATATAATCATGACGCTAACCGGAAGGCAAATGGATTATTTTCAATCATATTAATAGTGTAAACTTATTAATAGTGTAAACTATTTTTATGTATACTTTGAAGTATAATTAAAAGATCAAAATTTAAGTTTTGTTATTATTCACAATCTTGTTCTTCTAATTGCCACAATGACGGTTGAAAAATAATGTAAAATGTATTATTTGTAAAATAATGAACGGAGACATGATATGAATAATTTTCGATCTGCCCGATATAACATATATATAATATATTGAGACGAACAGAACAACAGAGGAACAAAGCATGAGTTGAAGAAATCGTGTTGTGGTCTGAACTTACCGCATTCTGGCCTGCCTCACTGGCACTTCTACATGACCGTCCTTGTACTTGGGGGCGCTCTTAGTCTTTCGATCGCAGGCTTCGGAGCAGGCAATAGCCCCAATGACGAGGAGCAGAAGTGCAATGTTTCCAAGGTTACAATACATTCTGATGATCTGGTAGTGTTCTCGATGGACGTACCTGCATAGGTCAGGAACACGGGGCACATAATTATTATAAAGAAAACATTTTGTCTTTAGGTGTTCTTAGGTATTTCAACCATAACCGTTCAAAATATCAACTGTCTGTTCATTTTCTTAAAATCTAATCTTCACTGATGTAGGAAAATCCAGTATTCTCAGCCTTAATTCTAAACTTTGTTTAACACCTTTTGATTAAGATAATCAAACAAAATGTGTACAAGATTGATTTAAACAAAATGCGGTTGTAACAAACATTTAAAGTTTGTGACACGACCTGTCAATAATGTAATGTAAAACAAGCGGAACTTTTGCCAAACCCGTTGTAGTACAGGCAAAGATGAATTTGATGAAAAGAAAAAGAAATGAGTCTTGGATTATAGGATCGATAAAGCAGGCCATCCGCAAGATGACTAAAGCTAGGAACAACTGACATTTATTGTATAATGAAAATGTACGAATGAATTATTGAAATTGTAAGATTGTTTTCTCGAAACGCAGAAATAACATTTTTACGGTAAAAGCAGCATGAATAAACAAACAATTTAGACATTCTTGCAGAACAACTAAATAATCCTTTTCTTGGTTCTATCCTGCTCTCTATCGATCTCACGTTATGAACATGCGACATGCAACTCTCTTCATCTATGTATAGCAATCATTCCAGAATCATATCAAAAAGATCAAAAAGAAAAAGGCAAATCAAGCAATAGGAAGGTAAAACAAAATCTTACCTCAAAAAGTCAGCCTTGGAAAGTGTTTGAGCTTCGGAGATGATGAGTTGATGCTTGAGTTAGAACTGAATGTGCCGATCAGCTGGAAGCTGCTAACATTTATACACTACCAAAGAGGACACGCATGCGCAGTTTTTGTTTGACGTAGGCTTCTATTTCCCCCACAGTGAAAGGATACGGACTGGGATTTCCCCGAAAGAAAGCCAAACATAAAGAATTACTGCTATGCTCAGCCGGGTTTTTTTTTTCGGTAGTTAAAAAAAAGGAGGAAAAGTACAGTTCATGGCAATATCGGTTCCAACATCAACTCTCTCAGTGCAAAAGGAGGAGAATATCATGGTAGCAATCTTCCTTTAGGATACAAACAAAAGTTTGAAAATTGTCTGACAAGGCTTCTTGGTGAATAGGGACTAATAGAGAGATTCAGAAAAGTAAAAAGATACCTTGCTACATCTTTCCACGACCTCATTCATGTCTCCGATAACTAGAGTCTCACTTCCCCTACCCCTAAAGAGAAATACAATAATGAAATAAAAGAAAAACGATGAATAACAAAGTTCTTGCATGTTTCATATGGAACTAGTTTAGTTTTGTTCTTTTCGCATGTTAATGTTATGTTATTTACCATTTGCAGATGAAACAAAAATCCAACGTTAGTGCAGTAAAAGAGTTCTAAATTGTGAGTTATGCATATAAACAACCCATGCAAACAGTATGATCCGTGAAGTATTGTTAAATGGGATGGCTTACTGGTCAGTGGGAATCAGTGGGAATGCTGGGGGGGGGGGAGGGTGATTGTCCTTGTGGGATTCATTTAAGAGTACATATATCTGTTGTTGTGTGAAAGTTATTTGTTTCAGAATGGTCTCATATTCAAGTAATGTACAGTTTAATGTTCCCAGGTTAGCATGCCTGTACAGTGACGGGGTGATCGTTATAACGATTTACTGCACATTACGTGAATATGAGACCATTCTTAAGCAAATACTTTTCACACAACAATAGATACATAATATGTGACCCTGCACCACAAAACAAACAAAAAGTCGCCAGACATGAAATTTTACTTAAGGGCATATTCTGAAAGAGCAGACTTTTAGCTTTAAACTGATGTATAACTCAAATCAAATGGACTCTCCTAACCTATCTAAATATTGGAAAGAAGGCACACACTCAGGAAAAGTGTGAACTGAGAAAAGAGGCTGTGAAGTACAGTGTCTTAATTCAAGCGCTTTAGCAATCTTTACCAAGCCGTGCTGGCTGTGCAATGAATGGGACAAGAAACAGGATGTAACCCACCAGAGTAACAACAATAAAGGGATTATCAGATTAAATTGAAATTGATCATGCCTTATTAACACATTCTGTTCTTAATTAATGCCAACTTTCAAAGTAGTAGCGCCATCCTTTCAAAAGTTACAGGACTTGAAAGTGAAGAGTGTGTACAAGGTTTTTAAGAAATGAAAACGGGACTGTATAAAGACACAATTAATCACACTACTCTGCCAAATAATGTTCCAGAAAAACGGCTAAAAAGCACACTTTCCTGTCCGTTTTATGATCCCAAATTTTAGCATAATGTATACAAGAAGAATTGCTCTTTCAGAAAATATGAAAAAGTCAACATCGGTTTGGTTGACCCATTTCACCTATTTTCAGTCTTCACACAAAATCAGTGTGTGCGACTTTTTGTTCGTTTTGTGGTGCACGGTCACTTATACTCTGCAATGAATCCCACAAGGATTGGAACAATCATCCCCCAGCATTCCCACTGATCAGTTACTATATAGCCATCAACTTTAAATATACAAAATGTGAACGATAGTTATAATAAAATGTGAACGATAGTTCAACTAGTTAGGGCATTTTAGAAAATTTCTGGACCATCTGTGAAAAAATTGCTTACCAATAGCTTTCTTCACCAATGTGTTCACTAAGGTGTCTACTAACACCTCTCAATTAGTTCCAACCCAAATCCTTGTGGAAAATTCTGGGGAGCCAATCAAAATCGAGCACCAGGAGGGGGGCGGGGCAGAAATGGAAAAATATATATGTTTTCCAATATAAGTGAGTGAGGTGTCTAATTAGGGGTTTCTGGGGGTGCAGAATCGATTCCCACAATTAGTTTTGAGTACAAACAACTCTCTGACCGTGAAATAGGCCACGCCTCCTTTTTGCCCCCGCCGAAATACGTAAATATTGGTATTTTTATACTTATCTCATTAGGTTTATACATAATGGGTTTTTAGGGTGCACTGAAAACACTTGTGTGCGATGGGAAGTAGTCGTTACCATTTCTCTTATATCCATAACACCAAATATAATCATATTACTGCTGTGTATACTTATTAAATGTTTGATTCTCATTAGTTTTGAACCAACATCCTCGTGGAAAAAAAAAAACACAACAACAACTGTGGAGCCAGTTAACTACGCAACAGAATGGGAGGGGTTGTCAAACAATGGGAAGATTTTCTTTTTTTTGTTGTTGCCAGTGAGATGTCCAATTAGGGGTTTCTGTGGGTACTGAATGGATTCGAAACATTAGTTTTGAGTTAAAACTATTCCCTGATCATTAAAATAGGTCACACCTACTTTTTTCACCCGCCGAATCATGTATTATTGGTATTTTAATTTATACGCATCTCGGTGGGTTTATGTAGTGAGTTGGTTAGAATGCTGCATTGAGTTCTATCATCACTTAATTTGAGCTACACCTCCTCTAAAAACAGTTGGCAAAACACTGAAAGATAAGTGTGCGAAATAACAAAAGTAGTCGTTCCCTCTTCTTTTACTTCCATTATGCCCATTTAAATCCAACAGAAATGTATCTCAATATTGAAACCTTGGTACATTATAATACTCACAGACATCTCCTTCACTGCTCCCATCAGCTGTTTGGTCGATGTTCTGGCAACAGCTACCATGACATTTGCCGCAAAAAGAAATACACTTGACTCCTTACTTTTTATTATACAACTTGCTTTTTACAACTGAGGGCCGGCGACTATGTGCTACAGTCCCCCTCACAGTTACAGCTGACAAACTTCAGAAAATAGTCCTTTGCGATGGGTCTGTTGAAGGGACCGGTGCATAACCTTGGTCCTCAAGCTTCCATCCATACTCCAAGACATCCAATGATGGAGTTTGCAACATTAGCCAATCTCTGGTTTGGAGATAAGTTGCTCTGCAGCTTATGATGTCGGGGACATGTAATTTCTCAGTTTTGATGCTCCCAGCAGCAGCCCGCTTGCTGAAGACGTCAAATCTCAAGTCTCCAAAGTCTGTTGGGTGGTCTTCCATGGAACATGAGCTTGAATAATTCACAGCTGACTTTAATGATATCATCTTTCTTGCCTCGGATGTCCAGAGACGCATCCATGGCCTGTTTCGCCTTGTCAGTCTCGCAGAGCTTGTTTACCAATGTTGATTTGCTGAACCCAGAAATTGCTGACACTGTTTCGCAGCCGGAGAAGGTGTGCAATAATTCAAGATCAAACACTTCCGGTATCTCTCAGGGAGGGCCTCCCTTATCTTCGGGATTATAATCATAAGGTGTTTCCTTGGTGCTTGTGAGGAAGATAGAGTGAATCAGCAAAAAGATGATGTCGGCGTCCCCAGCCCTCACCTCAACAGTAGAATCTTTTGCCTTATCTAGAGCTGCCCGGACTATAGCAGTGTCTGCATCATCGTGGTACTGCTGTACACTGATCCCATTTCTACTGAATGTCTCAGCAAGCAGCAGAATAAAATGGGCCTTGTTGTTCTTGCTTTTCTCTTGGAACGAGGCTTTTGATGTATGGGCGAATCAGAATGTCACATCAAGCATTCTTTGTTCGTCTCCGGTGATCAAGGCCCTTAGTGGTGCTGCCGTATCCGTCAGAGACCACATTGATTTGGAGAAACTGGCTCCCCATGGACTTAAAAAATAGAGGTATCTCTTGGCAATGCCCTTAGCAGGTGAGGTTAGCTTCCCATTTGACGTTGCGCAAGAGCCATCCACCATCCGTCACCAGACTCGTGCAGGGGTTTATTCTACGGGTTCCACAGAAGTCTTGCTAGGGTGCATGGTTTCCATACACAGTGAATTTGGTAAGCTCTTACCAAATTCACTTTGTATGGAAACCATGCAGTCAGTTTCTCAGACCATGAGCGGTCAGGTACATGGACTAAAATCACGATAGAAACCACACTCATGGGTGAGGCCAAATCCTCAAACAGTCTTAACAGAGGACGCTTCCGGAATGAATCTCCTCACAGGTGTTGGGTTAAGACGCTAAACCACTTCTCATGCATTCACCAGGAACTTGAACAAGGTATGAACAAGCCTGAGGTACCTGACCACACGCACATCACAAGAGCCCAGATGAAGAATGACGAAGATGCTCTCAACGCCATTTTCGGATGGTTGGAGGAGATCGACCTCTTCGATGCAACATGTGACAAGAAGACCCTAGTATCCTTTATAACAGGATTCAGCAGCACTCCAGAGGACCTAGTCAACGCTGATCAGGCAGTGGAGGTTGGCAGAGCCATGCTGTCCAAGATGAATGGACGAACGGTTCTGGATTCAATTGAAACTAAAGCATTAGAGAGCCTTAGAAGTGGACCCAAAGTCAATGGAAAGAAGCTGGTTATTGACTCACTCAAGCTCTTCAACCGTCTAATCATCATCAGTTTGCGTAAAATCAAGACCGAAGGTCTGTGATTTGAGTTGACGCCAACACCAATGTCTCTATTTGACAAAGACTAGAAGTTGCGAAATCCAGACAAGGCTGCCCAAGCAAGATTTCTGAAAGCATTTGTGGAAAGCCTTGAACGAACCCCCTGCATGAGTCTGTTTATTGATGGTGGATGACTATACTGCACAACGTCAAGCGGGAGGCTGACCTATCCTGGAAGGGCATTTCCGAGAGCTTCCTTCAGTTTTTGAAGTCCATGGGAAGCCAGTTTCTCCAAATCACTGTAGTCTTTGATAGATACGACAGCTCTGCTAAGGACAATGACCACCTCAGACGAACAAAGAATGCACGATGTGACATTCCCTTTCGCCCAGATATCAAAGCCTCGTTCCAAGAGTAAAGTTCATCCACAACAAGAGCAACAAGCCCCGGCTCATTCTGCTGCTTGCTGAGAAATTCAGTAGAAATGGGATCAGTGTACGGCAATACCATGATGATGCAGACACTGTTATAGTCCGGGCAGTTCTAGATGAGGCAAAAGATTCTCCTGTTGAGGTGAGGGCGGAAGACACTGATATCATGGTTTTTGCTGATTCACCCCATCTTCCTCACAAGAGCAAAAGAAACATCTTGTAGTATCGCAAAGATCAGGGAGGCCCTCCCAGAGAGATACCGAAAGTGTTTGATCTTGAACTCTTGCACAGCTTCTCTGGCTGCGACACAGTGCGGTCAGCGATTTCTGGGTTCGCAATTCAACTTTGGTAAAAAAGCTCTGAGAGACTGACAAGGCGGAAAGGGCCATGGATGCGTCTCTGGACATCCGAGGCAAGAAAGATGATATCATTAAAACCGGCTGTGTAATATTTAAGCTCATGTTCCATGGAAAACCACCCGAAAGACTTGGAGGCTTGAGATTTGACATCTTCACCAAGCGGGCTGCTGATGAGAGCATCAAACCTTACAACAGAAGCTGCAGCGGAGCATCCTCTACGAGCTAATCTCCAAACCAGAGGTTGGCTAATGTTGCAAACTCCATCATTGGATGTCTTGGAGTATGGATGGAAGCTTGAGAACCAAGGTTACGCACCGGTCCCTTCAACAGACCCCGTCGCAACGGACTATTTTCTGAAGTTTGTTAGCTGCAAACTGTGAAGGGACTGTAGCGCACTGAAGTGCAGTAGTAAAAGCAATGAGTTATGCATTTCTGTTTGCGGCAAATGGCATGGTAACTCTTGTCAGAACATCAACCAAACAGCTGACTGGAGCAGTAAGGGAGATGTTGGGGAGTAGGATAAAGTACCAAGGTTTCAATACAGTTCTGTTGTGCCAGATTTAAATGTGGCATAATGGAAGTAAGAGAAGTGGATTGCACAGTTAACGGTATGTTGCAGTATTTTTTGCTCTCTGTTTTAAGAGTTGATACAGCTCAAATTCAATAATAGAACTCAATTCAGTGTTCTAAAAAACTCACTGAATAAACCCACTGATGTACGTGTGAAATACCAATAATACATGAATCAGCGTGTGCAAAAAGTAAGCGTGGTCTATTTTAATGGTCAGGTAGTATTTTTTACGCAAAACTTATGTTTCGAATCCTTTCAGCACCCCTACAAACCCCTAATTGGACATCTCACAAACTAATACTGGAAAAAAATCTTCCTATTGATTGACACCCCCACCCTTTTGTTGCTGTAATAGGTTTAACTGGCTCCACAGTTTTGGTTTTTTCCCCCCACAAGGATGTTGGTTCGAAATTATTCAGAATCAAACATTTAATAAGTAAAGCCTATTTACAGTAATATGATTATATTTGGTGTTATGGATATAAGGGAAATGGGAACAACTACTTCCCATCGCACACAAATATTTTCAGTGCACCTTAAAAACCTACTACTAGTATATAAACCCAATAGGATACGTATGAAAATACCAATATTTACGTATTTCGGCGGGGGCAAAAAGCAGGCGTGGCCTATTTCACGGTCAGAGAGTTGTTTATACTCAAAACTAATTGTGGGAATCGATTCTGCACCCCCAGAAACCCCTAATTAGACATCTCACTCGCTTATATTGGAAAAAATATATATTTTTCCATTTTTGCCCCGCCCCCCTCCGGGTGCTCGATTTTGATTGGCTCTCCAGAATTTTCCACAAGGATTTGGGTTGGAACTAATTGAGAGGTGTTAGTAGACACCTTAGTGAACACATTGGTGAAGAAAGCTATTGGTAAGCAATTTTTTCACAGATGGTCCAGAAATTCTCTAAAATGCCCTAACTAAACTGACTTACACTTCTATGCATCAATAAATCTCTGCTCTCAACGGTAAACAATAAATGAGCAATTGTCACAGGAGCTAATATCGTGTTATCCAACTCGGCGCACCGTTCTGAGAAATAGGAAAATGAATGAGTAATTAGGTCCTACTCCTACCAAGTACGTTCACATTTTTATGGCATGAACATCGCATTTTAGAAATCGAGGTTCGATTGAATGCAGGAATGAATGAATGAATGAATGAATGAATGGATGCCTGAATGAGTGAATATGACTGACTGACTGACTGACTGACTGAATGAATGAATGAATGAATGGATGCCTGAATGAGTGAATATTAGTGAATGAATGAATGAATGAATAATGAATGGATGAATTAGTGAGTGAATGTATGAATGAGTGAATGAATGAATGAATGAATGAATGAATGAATGAATAAGTGAATGAGTGAGTGAATAAATGAGTGAATTATATCAGTTTTACGAAATACATTCTTGGATGAAGTGTGCATGTGTTGGCAAACTTAGAGCACAAACGTCATCTCATGCTATAGTGGGCCTGCTTTCTTTGGTAGAATCAGTAAAAATAAAAATCAAGTATAATCTTAGAATTTAGAATCCTGAAAGAAGAGAAATGCGTCCATATCTTGACTCATGTGCAGACTCATATACAGTCCCTTTGCCAAGATATCGGAGTACCACATTACCTCATTTAAAAACAATTAGTATCCATACCATTCAATTCAATTCAAACTTTATTTTCACTTTCTTTCTTCAACAGAATGTATAAGAAACAATATCATGAACTTGACATGCGACTCGTTGTAAATATATATAACCAGACAGGATTAACATATTCTGAGTGTCTACATGATCAGTAAAATAAAGATACATACACTCTATATATACACACTGAGGAGAAAAAAAGTGGAGGTACCCACTCAAAAGACTAAGCTTGTAACATGTGGATACCTCTGAGGGAAACGGGGAAAATGGGGTGAAAACTTACAACTACAAAGAGTGCGGGAAACTGGGGAAGCGGGGAATAGAAAAAAAAAAGAAAGCAAAAGTGTGAAAAAAAAAGAAACAACAAACAGGGAAAAGGGGAAGAGAGAGAGAAGAGAGAGAGAAACCAAAAATTTGTTGATGCATACACCAAGGGCGAAAGCCCACAGAGACAATTAGCCAGGTGTTTTCGAAAGTGACAAATTGTCGAGCAGCTTTCCAGCGGAAGAGATTCAACTGTGAGGACGAATGAACGAGAGCACGTATAGAATACTACCAGGTAGTAAAAATAAGTGATACCTCAAGGGAACACAGCCTTTCAGTCAAAGAAGAGAAGATGATATCGTGCTCACAAAATATATTACAAAATTAAAAACATTCAGTTACATTATAAGACTTCAAAAGAAGCATTTTCAATTTCGTTTTAAAAGAATTCAATGAAGGTGCACTTTTTATATCCATAGGAAGGGAGTTCCAGAATCTTGGACCTACATAAATAAAAGTCTGTTGAGCTAACAAGGTTCTTAACAGAGGTAAATGAAATTCATTTGATTGTCTAGTTGGGTATCTATGGTATGTCCGGTTGCGCATAAACATGGAGTTAAATACAAACGGGAGGCAATTATTATTATAAGTATACATAAACTGCCCTAATTGTAATAAAAACAAATCTTTAATTTTCAGAATCTTGTTATCAAAAAACAAAGGATCTGTATGAGAATATGGGACAGTATTACAAATAATACGAAGAGCCTTCTTTTGTAACAGCAGAATCCTATCCAATAATAATTGATGTGTGTTTCCCCATACCAAAATTCCATAATTTAAATAAGGCAATATCAAAGATGAATACAATGTTAACAGCGAATGCTGAGGAATAGACAGTTTTAATCTATTAATAACACCTATGTTACGTGAAATTTTCTTGCAAACATTATCGATATGAAATTTCCAAGAAAGTTTGTTATCAACTGTAACACCGAGAAACTTTATATGGGGAACACTTTCTAAGACAGCGTCACCAAAACAAATGTCCATATCTAAATTATCTAAAGTGTTACTAAAAAGCATATATTTTGTTTTTTGGATATTCAAAGACAACTTATTTGCTTTTATCCACTCACATAAATTTTCTAATTCGGAATTAACTGTCTGCACAAGAATATTTGGGTCTTCATGTGAGTAAAAAACATTTGAATCGTCGGCAAAAAGTATGAACGATAACACATCTGACGAAGCACAAAAATCATTAATGTAAACAATAAACAATAGTGGGCCCAATAAACTACCTTGTGGCACGCCACACTTCAGTTCTCTCATATCAGAATTATGATTGTTCAAAAATACATATTGTTTGCGATCAGTTAGATAACTCCTGAACCACTCCAAGGCCTTCCCACGTATACCATAATGAGACAACTTGTAGAGTAAGATATCATGGTTTATAGTGTCGAAGGCCTTGGAGAAGTCCAGGAAGATACCAATCAAATGTGACCGATTGTCTAAAGCATGTGCAACTTTGTCAACAAAATTAAGCAAAGCATGACAGGTGATATGCTTTTCTCGGAATCCAAACTGCGAATTTGTAAAAACATCACACATCTTTAAAAAATTCATCGTTCTTTTATATATAATTTTCTCTAAAATCTTGGACAAACAAGATAGTAAAGAAATAGGCCTGTAATTACTAACACCTAACTTATCTCCATTCTTATATATGGGGATAACTTTAGCTATTTTCATTTGCTCCGGAAACACACCCGTTAACATTGACAAATTAAAAATATGTGCCAAAGGATCCGCAACAGAAGATATAACACTTTTCAAAATCATATTGCTTATGTCATCATAACCGGAGCTTTTTTTGTTTTTCAAACCAGATACAATATCAGTAATCTCATACCTCGTGGTAGGGGTAAAATATATTGAATTCATATTATGTCGATTTAAAAAATGAGAGAAATGTTTATTAGTATCGGGAATTTCTTGAGCAAGGTTTTCTCCGATTGTTGTGAAATATGTGTTAAAAACATTTGCTATATCAACAGGATTATCAATAATTTCATCATTAAATCTTATTTTCGAAATACTTAACTTTTCATTTGAAATATTCATTGCTTGTTTTAATACATTCCATGTACTTTTCATATCACACCTATATCTCTCTAATTGTTTATAACAATATTTTTTCTTTTCAATACGTATTATCTTAGTGAGAGTATTCTTATACAAAGTATATTTAATTCGTGCTTGTTCAGTTTTTTTCATTTTAAATACATAAAACAGTTTATTTTTCCTATTTATGGAACGTAAAATAGCCTTGGAAATCCATGGAAGCTTTGGAGTTGTTTTATAATTCCCCCGCTTATCCTTTCTTTTAGGAATGTGAATATCCATATGATTATCAAAAATTTCCATAAAATTATGCAAAGCCAAATTAATGTCGTCAGTATCAAACACACAATCCCAATTCACATTATCCAAGGAAGCGCAAAAAGAAGACAAATTTTCTTGGGTTACTTTACGCCTCAAATATCGCTGGGGTGAAGTATTATTAATATGGCTAAATTTAAGGTGCGTCATTATTGGAAAATGATCAGTAATATCTGATAAAATTATCGACGAATTTGAAAGGGTTAAAACATTACTAAAAATATTGTCAATTAAAGTGGCTGACTGACGTGAAACGCGTGTCGGTTTCGAAATAAGAGGTAAGAAAGAAAAGGACAGGAATGGTTTCAAGAAATTCTCCCGAGATGTTGTCCGTTGTATGCTATAACAAGTGAATATTGAAATCACCGAATATAAAAGAGTTTGAGTTTATAAATAAAGGGTTTGTAAGCACCTCGGTGAGATATGATAAAAAGTCTCTGTTGTTGGAATTTGGAGGTCTGTAAATAATACCTATTACAATGTTTTTATTACCGGGGACAGTAATTTCAATGAAAAGGGACTCAACAATGTCATTAATTGTGCTAAGCTCATCAAGGACAGTGCATTCAAAGCAGCGTAGAACATATAAAGCGACTCCACCACCAGAGCGATCAGATCTATTATTCGCAAAAATATTATACCCTTCAAGTGTAAAAGATTGTTTTGGACATGAAGACAACCACGTTTCAGTGAGTCCTATCACTGAAAATAAAAGGTTATTTGGGTTATCCAACAATAACTGCAATTCTTCAAAATGCTTATTCATACTTCTTATATTCAAATGTACCAATGAAAATGTATCTTTCACAAAACCCTTTCTAATGTCATTGAATTGATTCAAGGTGACATAATTACACAATGGAGCTTGAGTCAGATCGTTAAAATCATACTGCATTTCTTCCGCTGCAGAATTAAGATTGTCCGCAACTAGTTCATCAAAAGGATATGAGCGTGTATTAAAAGCTTCTTCTTTATCTAGAAAATCAAATTCCGGCGTAACAGGTCTAAATAAATCAAAAAAATCATCATCTAACATAGAGTGAAAAGGTACATCTTCTATCCTGTCATTCATTCTGAATAGGGGCAATTCTGACTAGGTGTTATCCGAGCCATTGCTGCTAGAGGGCAACCATGGCTAACGTTGGCACAACAGAGAAACTGACACGACAGGAACTTAACGCAATACTGCGGGATAAAAGCGAATGTAGAGGATAGTGGGTAGCGACCATGCGTGACTGTGAAAGGTACGCGTTCTTTGTATGTATACGAATTGTTGAACAAAGCTGGTTGGCTGTTAACGAGTAGTGAGGTGCAGAGAGTGTCAAAAATGAAAAGATATAAGAAACAATGAATATACAACATGTAGAACGTGGCTAATGTCTCAGTAGGCCTTCCCCCCGATAGAATGCACAAGAACAAAAGGAGTGAAGCACGTCGGCCAGAGAATAGCTTCATGTTATTACCAAGCAAATGCTTATTCAGCATCTGACGATGGTGAGCTCCCTTTCTTAAGGGGGTTTTACAGAAGGAAATACTTTTCAAGGAGGAGATAAGGAAATGGAATGGAAATTAAGAAAGTGAGAACGGCAATAAGTTGACCAAAATTTGTTTAGGAATTTAACCGAGCAGGGAATAAGTTAAACCACACTTTTATCAAATATATACCCATTATTCAAGCATTCATATAAAAAAAAAAAAACATCGAAACTTAAAACGTTTCCATGCGTTCGCATATTCATTCATAAAGTATTCTTGTAGGCATACGATAGTAACTTCAGTTATGCGAAAAACCGTTTTTAGTCCATATATTAACACAAATACGTGTGTACATTAATAGGAGAGCGAGGTCTGATCATGCAGACAGCAAATGGTGGAGATTTAGTGTAGTCGAAATATTTGAAGTAAAAAACTTCAAATATTAGAAATTAACTGTTTTATAGCATACAGCTGTAGCACTTGCACAAAAGTGAAAAAAATGGGAATTTATGTGACATGAATATGTGCACAGTTCACCAACGTACTGTAGCATGTACGTACGTACGTAGCATGAATAAGGTGTCAGGTAAACATGATTGGTGGGAACCAAAAGGGAAGAACACACTCGGATATTGAACATTACTTTGAATACAAAAGCAGATATCATTATGAATATACAAAATATATACTAGTATACATTTTTTTTTCCACTTCAACCCGTATACAGGTCCTTTCAAGGTAAGGCCTGGTCCATAAAACAAATAAAAAAATTAGTATATTAATTCAAAGTACATATACAAATCAGCGAAAAATTATTGTAGCCTTTTGAAACATATACGTATTGAATGATCGCTTGGAGCAGCCTCATCCAAGATTGGTTGAGAAAAAAAAAGAAAGAAAAAAGAAAAGAGGCGAAAGATCATTACTTGTTTTCGCCATTCTCCAAGAAACAGCACCGATAATGCGATAAGATAATTTCGAGTAAAAGAAATAATAGAGCGGTCCTTCGAGCATGACAGACCTGATCTGATTCTCGTGCAGATGTTACGAAAATAATCATTTGTGTTACTCAAGATAAAACGGAATGCTATAAATTTCAACGAAAGAAAAAAAAAATCTTCATACGCATTTCTAAGTACAAGGTTGTATACGCATATCACATACATCAGGTGTCTGACTAAAAATGCAGACGTAATTTTAGTTTACAAAAGGTGAGCAAAATGTCAAAAGGACAAAATTCATATCAATCGGGCAATTTACTTTCCAAAATTCGACAAAAAGACATTCGACATTAAAGACAGTTCTTCCACCTCTGGATAGAAGAGAAAGGAGCAGTGCCATTGTCAGGGGTCAGATATCACGCCAACACATGAAAGTTTATACCAGAAGAAATGAAACTTTCTGAGTTAGACGTCTTTTGGAAGATGCATAATAATAATAATAAAAATGTATACGGGCTAGGGTTAAGAGAGGGGAGAATGCTTTACTTATTGTATTATAACCGACACTGGCGCCACCATGTGATTTCAGCATAAACAAATAAAACAGTCTCATCTCGGACTGCTGTAGCTGCCAGGAGGCAGAACATGGATATTTAATGAGGGAAAAAATGGGAATGTATATATAGTCACTATGGGGTGACAACACATTACTTTGATTCGATCATGGTATAGTCCGTGACAGTGCGCCAACTTGATGATGCTGGTATCGAAATGTACCAGAACTGCAATAGCAAGAGCTCCGGCATTAATGGTACATACAGGATTAATAAAGATATAACAAGAGAGATTTTCTTCATATACACATGGGTCAACAGCCAGTGCTGTGACCTCGAACATCATTTGGTTTACACGTCACTGTTACAAATGGAGAGCAAAACAAAACAAGTATGCATGTGTGAACAGTTCAAGAACAAAAACAATGAACATTGAGAGGGTAGGCATTCTGCCTTTTCCTTTGCGTGATGTTAAGGTATTTACAACCAAGTCTATAGGTTAAGATGGGGAATAAAATACTTTGCTAATGTTGCTGGAGATAAATAACCATCAAAAATATTCAGGCCCTCTTTTCGTCGTATAAAGAAACAATTAGGCATAGTTGTATATTTCATAATTCCAGGATCTTTGTTCTGTAGCTCATAGCTTCTGATTAATCAGCTGGACATACCAAATAGGTTTGGACATACTATTTTTCTGAGATTCAAAAAAGCGAAACAAAATTTAGTACGATGTATTCATTGCCATATCAACACTATCAAAATGTTGCTAACTAGACCTGACAGCATGAAAGGATAGAAATTTTGAGCACGTTTAAAATTCAGTCAGGTCGGTGTATCTAGGTCGGAAATACCTATCTAGTGTAGGAGAAAGAGGCATCTCAATACATACCATGCATAATGACTTGCTTGCAATGAACTCAAAAGAATATGCATTGCAAATTGTGGTTTGGGTCTTACGTAAGGGTAGATGAGGGGTGAATAAGGGGAGAGTTCACTGAACGTGCATTTACAACTCGGCCGCGTAAAGAAAACAGTATGATGAACCGACAATTGTAAGTGGAATTCGATACCATATGGAGAGCATTGTAAGAATTTCAGGTGGTCTTACGGCGCCCAAGAAGGAAAGAAAGGGATCGGAATTGGGTCGATTATAGTGCATATTGAATTTGTGTATCTTTCAGTGCACAGGCTATGTAAATGCAACGGGAAAGAAATAAAGAATGAAACGGGATAAGTAACTTGAACTTTAACACCAACATAAATACCTATACGACTAGTTAAAGGAGCATAAGGCATTCGAACCTGTAGGGGCGTTGTCGAAACAAAAACAGGAGTAACATTTTTAATATGGAAAGCTTATTCCCTGGGCTATACACTCGTAATATCATACACTTTTACAAAGTTCCTATGGGAGAGAAAATTAACGAGTGAAAGCCATAGTGATAATGATAATCACTTAAATGAGAAAGAAAATGCAGACGCTGGATATTGAAAATTCTAGATCCATGGAAAATGTAATCTTTGTATACCCTTTAAATTAAAGACGATGTACTTCAAGCATATATATATTGAATTCGTCTTTTGCAAAAACAAAAAATGATAATAAATCGAGGGATATATTACGATTGAAATCATTGCTCTCTATAGAACAGCAAATCGATGCATTTCGCAGTGTTACTGTATTTGGCAACATCACACCCCTTGTCAAAAAAAAAATGGTTGTGGGTACTGTGTCATGTTTCGTAATTATTATCGCATGGCTGTTTCACGGTCTACATTGTATGGTCGGGAATACAGACTGTCTTCTGAACGCATTTGACCAATTCATATCAATAATGTCTTTTAAATGAGAAGAAAAAAAATCCATCAGCATCACCCTATGCCTATGCAGTGAAAAGCGTCAAAACAAATCCAATATATTCTTCTCTATACAATGTATATGGGGTCCTATATAAAATGGAATATTCTTCTTTCAGTTTAACAGGTAACATTTACTAAAACTTTCACCACGTTCTCATAATATATATGAGATGTTGATAATTGCAACATATTTATTATCATTATTATTATTATATGATCTGGAGTACATTTAAATCTGGTTATATTCGATCAGAAGTCAAAAACGTTACCGTGGAATATTTTCATAGTTCCAAGCAAACAAAGAAATTAACGTTTGATGGTGAAATGTTTAAGAAACCATGATAAACACCTTACATAATGGATGGGCTAGTCTGACCAGTCTGTCCAGCGAGCCGGGGTCCCTCCACTTCTGGCAGGTTTTCTTGTTTGAAGGATGACTTTTGTGCCTACTATCTTGATCCTGGTGGACAGACCGTTGTTTTTACGAATGTTGTACGCGACTGTTGCAAGTTTCCCTCTCTCACGTTTCATCATCGGTGGTAAGTCGGTACGGATCGACACACGGCTGGAGGCAGATGGGACCGAGGACGCGTCATTGCCAGGTGGGGAAGGTTGCTTGCGCTGTTGCAGTCGATGGTCGTAGGCATACAGCAGGTTGTCTCGGTCCAGCATGCGAGCGAATCTGACGATTATTGCAGGCGGCTGGGGCTCCGAGGCTGAAGTACCACGGTTCGATGTGGGTAGGCGATGGACATTGATGAGCGGAATGGACGAGGCATCCTTCTTGGGAATGTTCAGGAAGCTGCTGAAGACTTCGACGACGGTTTCATGGATGTTTTCATTTTGGTTTCGTTGGAACTCCATAAATGAGCAGGTTCTGCTTCCTGTCATGGATCTCATTTAAGGTGAGTTTTTCGTTCAGCTCTGCTATCTTGGTATCGATGAGGTCACGAAGCTGAGGAACAGTGGCCTTCTCGACTGTGTCTAGCCGGTCAGAGGTGTGTGTTAGGCCAGTTTCCAAATCTGAAACAGTCTTTTTTGTATCTCTCAACTCAGATTTTAGAAGAGCAATTTCGTTCACCACTGAATCAAGTTTGGAATTTACCTGTGTCGTGAAGGTGGCGAACATTTCCTTCATCTCCTTCATGAACGTGAGGAGCTCTGGGGGTGCGATAGGGGCAGCAGTGGGCTAATCAAATTAGACGGATATAGACTAGGAAAAGCTTAATGTCGAATGTTCAAAGCCGATTGAAAAGGTTATGTAAGCTGGTAATGTAAACTGGCGCAATGCCATTATTAACAGGGGTCAAACTTTAGATTCCGTACTAGTCTAGGAAACGGATGTTCGGAAAGTGAACCTGTTTAATAAGTCCTAACCTTTTCACTGTTAACGAGTTCTCGAAGGGAGGCAAATAAAATCATGAAATAGGGGAAAGTGTCGCACCTTCGGAGTGCGTTGCTTGTTGAAAGAATGAAATGACTCCTTGTTCAAGTTGAATTTTATCAGAGAAGCTGAATAATATATGAATAACGTAAAAATAATTCAAACAGAATAGTCGAATTTTCATCGATTTTGGTGTTAAATAAAAAAGAAAAACACTAGGATTCTACAGCTTTATTATGTTTTTGCAAAACGGTATGATCAGTTGAGACTACATATTTATACAAACTAAATGAGGCATTCACTAAAATCATCTCTCAAGCCCACCAATCAACAGCACCCAAAACTACATTACAATTCACTTTCAAAATGAAGTCTTTGAGAAACACAAGTGTCTTTTCTGTGCGAACCAAGCAAAGGTGAATCTTAGGAGTGAAGAGGTTGTAGTTGTTGTAGTTGTAGAGGTTGTAGTTGCCGAATTTTTGGCGAGATGGTAGGTTGATTAACATAGTCTGTTGATTGCCTGACAGTAACAGCTTTTGTGTACAAAACCAACGGGAAGTCCCTGGTTTAATGGTTTGATTTGATTTGATTTGATTTGATTTGATTTATTGATTTAATGTGCATGTTGATGATGTAAATAGTCATTCTTATTGTCGAAAGCGGAAATAGATTTGACTTTGAATTTTGATTTTGAATCGGAACAATACATGTACTTATTATTTGCATTGTTTCAAACCTGTATTTTTTAATTTATCTCATTGTCTCTCCTAAATATATTGATGAAAATAATGAGAATTCAGGAAGCTACCAGGGACAATTCCATCATAATGACGATTGAGAAAGTGATATCTTAAAGCAAAACCGCCTGATAATGTTGACTTATGAAAAAATTAAAGTAGGGCCTATACTTCAAATCTTTTACTAGTGTTTCTACACCTGTTGCATAACGTGGGGTAGGCAATCGACACATCATGGATGCAGGTGAATTTAAAGAAGTTTTTGATATAAAGTATGTTTTAGTATGTGTTTAGCGTGACTTTTTTTTCTTTTATGTCGGTTGCATATGACTGGGAATATCCCTCAGTCGTACCACGCACACATTCGGAAAACTGCAAGAAATAATATCTTATGTTTACAACGAAAGGAAAATCCTTGGTTCAGTAGTTTGATGTTATAGTAGATGCCTTGTCAAGGGTATAGATTAGAAGTGTAGATACTACACATATCTATAACGATATTAACTTTTCATTTCTTATAACAATGCATTTCAAGTTTTGTTGATTCAATTACACTGTTTCAAATTTGGTTTCGAATATTTCTCCCCATTGTTATCCGTGACCACATTCTATTATATACCAACTAAAATAATGAGAATCAAGTAATATGCCAGTGGTCCACCTCGTCATATTGAAGACTGATAGAATGATTTCTGAGTTTAAACCTCCAACAATCAAAAAATGTTGACCTTTAAAAGTGAAAGTACTTGAACACTTTCACTGTTCACTTCCGTGTCAGATGACTTTTAACTTGGGGTACACGAGGGACGCATCAGGGATCCAAATGAATTTTAATGGATTTTAATTCATGTTCACCTTGATATTTTTTTCTTTTGTGTCTGTGGGATCCGACGGGGAATATCCCTGAATCGTACCAGGCAAACACAGGGAAAATTGCCAGAAATTATAATTTTTGGTTGACAAATCAATGGAAAATCCCGGGTTTAGTGGTTCAATGTGCTAGTTATGCTCTCTGGATAATATGGATTATAATTTATTATTGTAACAATAAACATCACTATCATCACCATTTCAAAGTGACTGTAGTTTATCCCTGGCATTATCACCATCGTCGTGCGATCGAGCAAATCGATAAAATCAGGAATGATGAATCTGTGTATATAAGCTCAATCTCAATTACACTATGGTTACCCTATTTGACTTTGTAAATACATAATTTAAAAAACAATCCTACAAAAGAGTTCAAGACGAAACGGCCATCATATGGCAATTATTCCTTTGCTTGATATAGTCGGTTTCGAAATCAGTGTCCTTTCTCCATGATAAAAGATACAGGTCAGGCTAAAAAATAAATATTTCTTCTCCTTTTTGTTTTGTCATACGAGAGATCGGCCTCTTTGAGCCAAAGACATTACTTGCCGGAAAGGAAGAGTCTACTTGTATTTGTTTTTGCTCTTTTGATACATGCAAGAAATAAACCTGGAAATTCCCAGACATGATCTCTGAATCCATCGTTTACTGAAGGAAGCTAAAGAACTTCCCACTTCCTTGATAAGAATCAAGCAGAGGGAAAATCTATACATCAAGTACATGGCATCCACCGCACAGTGCATCTTTTGGTGCCTCTCATCGAGGTTACGATGAAACAGACTCCATGTTTAATATAGTAATGGAATGATTAATCCCCAAATGTCCTAATTCTGAAAGATGCTTGAGTTTGTGAAATCGTGAAATTTCAGAAACTTAATCAGCAACACTGTTATATTATCTGTGATACAAGGGGTGATGTAAGTGGTATGAATGTCGTAACTGCAGAGAAAATCGACAACCAAAAGACTTAACAATCTATAAACTGCCTCTCCAATTTGAATCCTGAATTTAAATTCAGAGAGGAAGAGAGGAAGGGGACAATGAGTGGTCAAGTTTGTATGTAGGTAGGTATAATATATAATTAGATTAATATATATATATATATGGGTGTGTGTGTGTGTGTGTGTGTGTGTGTGTGTGTGAGTGTGTGTGCCTTTGTCTGTGTCTGTGTCTGTGGGCGCGAGTGGGTATGTGTGTCTAGAAGATGTGAAATTTTGTAGGAGAGGTGAAATACATCACGCATGGCCGAAAATGAGGTAGTGTTCACTACCACTGAAAAGCGTCTGAAAACACAGTTTCTTTTCTTCGACTCACACGCCCATGATTATAGGCCTATCAACATGTATGCCTATTTTTCCCTTATTCTTCGTTGGGTTTTGTTGTTCGTTGCTCAAATATCAATGGTAATTATTTTGGTGTCTTTTTTTTTTTGTTATTTTTTTAAGAAAATTTCACCAAATATCTATTTGTAATTTTATGAACACCAAGTGTAAAACGAGGAACAAGTCTGAGACTTGAACCCGCATCACCTACAGCATGCATCACAACCGCTGCGGCGGCTGAGCTGAAACCATTTCATGGATGTGACTCGATAGCCTTTTAACAGAAGCCAGTGCCTCAACTCTCTCCATATCTTGATCTTATTCCCAATTCAGTCGCCTCAAGTAAGACATTGTAAGATAATAGAATCAATTTGCCTGGTAAGCAGTAAAGGTGACGCGGGTTCAAATCCCAGACCAGTATAATACTCCTCAATAATAGATATTTCATTCTATAGGTGAAAGCGTGAAAAGTGGTATCTTTTTTTTTTTTCAGATGAATTCTGATATTTCTTCGTAATATTTTTTCTGGGAGCTCTCTATTAAGCCGTTCCGAAAAGTACTGATCATGTTTTGAAGTTCTCGAAAGAGGCTTGGAATTCACTAAGCTAAAACAAACAAACAAACAAACAAACAAAAATACAACAAACAAAAACAAGCAAACAAACAACATGCAAAACCTAACTAAATCATGAAAAATGAGTTAAACGAGTCATTTTCAAATTTACTTTGTACTCAAGAGTTACTTTTAAGAATATGACGTCTTTGAACGAATGTCTCACCACAGAAACCACATTACAAAGAACACGATCTTTTTTTTTTGTTTACTTCAACAAATTCACTATTAATGATTGACGTACATTCATTAGAAACATGATCATAAGTCCGTAAAAATGACACCAATCAAAATTATTTTCATTTTTTTCGTCACCTTAACGATCGCTATGATCCATTGATGTGTTTTGAATATAACAGATGAAATACAGCCATTGACATGTTCACACACAAAACTTTTAGCGCCAAAGAATATGAACTTTGTCAATGTTTGTGCAATCGCCTGTACGTTCATAGTACGATGTGATGTCATCGAAATGAGACAATTAATGATTCTTGGTCTCAATTCTGAGACAAAGATACACACATACACACACACACACATATTACATGTATATATATATATATATATATATATATATTTACACACATATATGTCTGTATATCTCATTTATATATATATATATATATATATATATATATATATATTTACACACATATATGTCTGCATATCTCATTTATATATATATATATATATATATATATATATATATATATATATTGAATGCATCGGCCTATCTATTCTGTTCATTATATACAACGCCTAAACATAATAGAGATACATCATTCAGCAGAAATACATCGCATGTCATATTTATAATTTAAAAAGTTGACCAAAGATTTACAGGGCATTTTATACAGTGGTCGAACATGAAAATATATATACATATGAATATCGATCAAGGTGACATATGCGACATCAAATATCAGACTATATATCAATTGTACGCCACCACACTCAGTTACGTCATTAGACCTATATGCATAAATACATACATGCATACATACACATACGTTATCATGCAAATATTTTTTTTTCAAAGATATACGTAGGCCTTGTATGAATCACTGGGGTTATTCTATCACCAGTTTTTCCTACTGTAAAATTTTCGAGCTATCTTAGTAATCATGTGCAACTGGGATGCGGAATGGATTTTCATTCATCTGTTCATATAATTTTGTAGACTATATGAAGAACAATAGATTTCACCCTTGTATTGGTGAAATTAGAATTCACGAAGCTTTTGATTTTCAATATCAGCGTTCATCCTACATAGTCAGTATCACTGTAAAATCAAGGGGGTTTTATACATGGAGTTCCAACTGCCTGTAATCATTCAAAAAGCTTTCAGATTTCTATTGATGTACACAAGAATTCCACAGGTACACTTGCGCCTTTGATGATCGATGTTCGACGCCGCCGTCTTGCTGAGCATTCTGAAGATTCATTTTGAACGTTATCATAATGTTGGCCATATTTTGCTTATCTATTTATTACATTAAATGAAATTTCACTTAATGATAAAGCATGTAAAGCAAAAGTCAATTCCGTACAGAAATTTGTGCAAAAGTGTAAATCAGAGCTTTATCATATGAAAATGTTTAAAACTTACCATCCTGGAGAGCTGGTTTAATCACTTTTCCGCTTAATTTCCACAAATGAAGCTAATATGGAATCATCTTCAAGTATAATAAATAGATATATAAGATTACTGCCCGGGTATGCCCAGTCGAGTAATTTTCATCTTTATTTCAGCATATTTGCTCAATTTGTATTCTTGCATCCTCGTGTCTGCACCACCTACCTTTTATAAGAAGGAATAGCGAAAAATAATTACCATCACAAAGACATATCTTCCTTCGAAAGTGGCTGATGATTATGCAATGAGACACGAGTCAATTGTCTTAGTATCTGCGCGGCAGATCCTGTTTGGCACATGCTTCAAATATTTTTAGCGGTGGCTTCGAACATCTTGCAAAGGAAATAAGACAGTTGTGACTCCATTCTCTAGAACCTCCTTGGTCAAATACATACAATCAAGGGTCGATTCCCGGTATCCCCACCAACCTACAATAATCTCACATCCATACAATATTCCGAGAACAGAAGCAATTCCAGTCGGCGTACAATAGATTGTCCTTTTAAGGCTCAATCTCCATTAAAATACTAATGGATATTTGCATTCTTTTCTTACAAAGCGATTTCTAACAAAATACATAACAGAGACTCCATCGGAAAATAGGGAGTTTTATGACCACAAGAAGTTAATGCCCTTTTGGTTTAGAAGTCAACTTTAAATAATTGCAGATACACATATCCCAAGAAATACTCTACACATCTTGTGAATATCATGAATGTTCGTGGTGAATAAGTCACTTCTTTCATTGAATCAAAACAAACGACTAATCATAGTAATAGACGACTAACTGCAAAATGTGTCGCCATTTGTATATTGCAAATCCTAACCGATTCAATTGATATCAAATCGAGAAGCCCAAAGTTGCTAACCCCATTATTATTAGTATGTATAATGTGGCAACCCTCTCCACGTAAAAATACTTTTCACTCTTATGCCGGTTTCCCCGTAATCCCTTGAACGAGTGAGAACATTTGAATGAATACTCCGAAGTCTCCAGCGTTTCACCCACATAGATGTTTGCGCGGACAGCCAGATAGTGAAATCTTCACACGTAAATCAATTTCACCGGTACTTCAGCAAACTCTAATATTGAGATCATCTCGTCACCTGCATGTTTGAAAATAAGATTAGAAAATGCTCAGATTAAATTTTCGCCTATTAACAACAACAAAAAAAAATCAATAAATTTGAATGTAGGCCTTTATTGGGTGAATGGTGGGCCGTTTATCTCAAGGAAAACATGAATGCTTAGGAATTTGTGTTTTTCTTTAAAGAGAAAAAGATGTGAGGAAATACTTTTTTTTAATATAATTACCCTTCTATTTGTGTTTTTATATGACGCTGTATGATTGTCCTGTTCATTTGGTTATTGTTACTTGTTATTTTCCAGTATATATTCCAGTATATATCCCAGTATAAGTATGTTGTTTTTGAAAGTTATGTTATAATGCCATACTATATAAATTAGCTTTTGAGCTTTTATTTGCATGTGGGTTTTTTTTTTCAATCAGTCAATTATACTGATTGCTTATCCCTTACATTCCTTACAGAGATTTGCTCCGAAAACTACTTTCAAAATCTTGTAAAAAAAACATTCTTTCTGTTCCCATTTTACAGTTGACATGTAATGGGGCATCATAATATTTCTAGGGATTGAATATCGTTGGATGATTTCGGCACAATAATTTTGTCATTTTTTTTCTCTCAATTCAGTTCCATTCAATTCTAAATTATTTTCGTTTTGGAAAAAAAACCCACAATGGCTCAAACCTAACTCTTTTTTGTAACAAGATGACTGTAATGTGGATTTTCACCTTGAAATTAATATGGTAAACATCAATAACGAAATATTATGAAAGTGAAACACTGTGATAAATCATCAAAGTGAACAACCCGTCATGTGCAAACAAAATTCAAAGATTTAGGGTGATCGCATGTCAGGCAAATTAGTCAAACATTGTACAGTAACACATTAATCGGACACTGGTTATTGGCTTACCGTCTGTGTCATGTTCGGTGATTAAAGCCCAGAAGTCACTCAGCGTGCCGCCCTCTAACGACCACTCTACAACACCGACCATGTCGTCGTTGTCAAGATCGATTCGTGAGAAGACCTCTTCCCTTTCAATATCATCGATAGGGGGCAGTGTAACATCAACAGCTTCATCCTGCACCGACCGACGGAGTCTAAAAATAAACACACGTAAAAGAAAGTGTAAATAGTGGAAAAGTCAAAGTAATTTATTGGAAAGTCAACAGAGGCTGACACGGTCGATCAGGGAAGAGGTAGGTATAGGCACCCAGTGGATTGTACGCTAGCAGCGGAAGATCACAATCATATTCAGTGACAGTGATCCAATTTTATCAGGACCCTTCCTTTTCGAAGCGTTATCATTCTAACAGATTAGCAGCTTGAATTGCAATAATGTCATTGATATTTGTTCAATTTGTTGTTGTTGTTTTTTTTTGTAATACAGTTCTTTTATCGATCCATAACTCAAACAAGACATTATTCACTGTCCACATGACTGACATAATCAAACAATCAGAACTAAATCACATTTAAATGAAGATAAATTTCAGCATAACAAAGGAAAATCAGTGAATCTTGCATAGAGATTTGTTGAATTTGTTGCTGAGGAACACTGTCGTTACATTGCATTGTATAATTTATGTATATATATATATATATATATATATACATTTTATACAATTCATGAAAAAAAAAACAATATTATATCAAAGTATTGAGAGGTGTATCCTGAACTTACAGAAAATTTGCCTGTCTCACAGGTATTTCTACGTTCCCATGTTTATTTAATTATCTGGATTTTTTTTTTTTTGTTGATATTGATTTGTTGATATTTAAGTATAGGCTATATAATCATATATATATATATATATATATATATATATATATATATATGTGTGTGTGTGTGTGTGTGTGAACACAAACATGTTTATGATGTCGTGATATATCCTGAACTTACCGATTTGGCCCCCTTCTGCCCCTTCCTGGTATTTCTAAACGACCGTCGCGGTATTTGGGGGAGTTCTTCTTCCTCTTCCCACAGGCCTCCGTGGATGCTATCGCCCCGATGACAAGGAGCAGAAGGATGACGTTGCCAAGGTTACAATGCATTTTGTTTTTGTCGATCTCAAAGGTTAGGTACCTGTAGAACAGTAGAACCAACAAAAAATAAGAATGAAAACATGACATTAGAATGATAGAATGAGTGATGACCAGAGAAAGAGAAGTTATTTATTCTTCGTTTTTATTCCTGCCTATAATGAGTTCTATCAAAATGTGAAGACAGCAACTCTATAAGTTGTTTTTATGAACTCAATCTTTCAATGAGGTAAGAAATACCAGTATTCTTTACTTTGCAGTCTTCCTTTTCTTCAGCTTAGAAAGTAATCAAGCGACATTTTCAAAGGACGATTACGTATACCAGTCATGCCAGTATACTTGGTTTCAAGCCGACACAAACATGGAGTATCCAAACTTTACAGCAGTGCCATTTACGCCTCATACATTAATATTTTGCTGAATTCTTGATTAAAGCTTTTGTGGTATCGGTATTGAAGGCAATGTTCTATTTTTCAAAAACGCATATTTAACTCATGAGAAATCCCTAAGAAGACCGACCTTACGAGCCATATTCACGCTTTGCGCTCGCAAAAATGCAGAAACAAAATTCTTAATAGTCTTTTGCACTGCAGAACAAAGTATGTGTTGTAAATGCGATCTTACCCTCCGCATCTCTTGTTATAACAATTATATGGCATTCATTTGACACATTACTCTGCCTACTAAGTATCTTTGAAACAGATCAAAGACACCAAATTTGAAAATTGTAAACAATCTTACCTTAATAGTCAGCGTTAAAAGTATGTCTCCTCGCGGTTATATTACACACGTGAAGATGATATTTCAGTCACTATCAGTCAATGCTGTACAAAAGGCCTATGTCTGTCAGCTGGGATTTCTGGTCAATTTATACATTGCCGCAGAGGAAACGCATGCGTGTTCTGATAGAATGACGTATGTATCTATTTGCCTTCCCCATTGTTCTAATTCACCACAGAAAAAAAAAAATGGGGGCTTCCCCCCTTCAAAAATCTCGTTGGGGTTATTTCAGACGAGGTTCGGGAATTTTCACTTTGTAGTTATAATGAAAGTTATATCGGAACAGTCTTTCCAACATCAATTTTACAGCAAAGGAGGTAGGATAAATTCATATCACATTAAGATACTCTATTGTGGAAACAATTAAGTGCGAATTGAAAATTGATATCGCACGTGCTTCTTTGATTTTTTTTTCAGTGGTAGCATCGTACTGAGTCTCTTTCCCCCCCCCCCCCAAAAAAAAAAAAAAAAGTTTAGCAGTACAACTCTCTTTTTCGGGATAACATCGGTGTATTGGTCAAAAGCCATTAACAGTATGAGGTGAAGTGGTTGAGAGCGCCCTGGAGAAACGAATTAGAAAAAGCCTTGCTATATGGACAGATTCCACAAAACATCAAACTATAGAAAGCTTTGTGAAAACGTGCAACTGAAAATTTAGTTCTTTCCTCTGTAAATTTCCTGCTGTACAAGAGACATCAAAAGGTTCAGCGCATTCAGCTCTCTGCGGCCAATTGTATGTCTAGAACGGGTTGCCAAATTAGAAACACATTTTTCCCTTAAAACTGGCTGTCAGTTTCCTGTACGACAGGATCATTATCTCAGCAATTCTGAAGACTTTCAACGTAAGCCATTTTAATAGCATGTCCCGGGTACACACGTTACTCATCGGTTTTCTTACATCCTCAAGATCTCATGGCAAAATCTCTTTATTTTTTCATTTTTTATTTATTTTTTTTTTTTTTTGGGGGGGGGGGGGGAGGGTATCTTATAGATGATAATCACGAACATAAATCTAATTAAATCGATTAACCATTATCCATCATATAATATGTGGCGCAAAATTTCGTTGGTCGCTATTACTAAAAAACCTTTAGCTTTGTGAGTAGAAACAAGGCCATATAACTACCACACCAAATATATCAAAGCAACATTTCTGAACTTTTCGAACGGGGTAATAATCATTCTAATGGTAATAATAATAATGGTAATAATGTCCATAATATTAACTGTAATATTAATGATAACAATCATGAATCACCATACTAATATCGATAATTGCAGCAATAATTCTTCCCTCTTTAAAGATAATAATAATAATAATTTTTCCCTCTTTAAAGATAGCTGGGACGAGGAAACAGCTGGTATTTCACATTTTCATTGCACTGCAACTGGTTATTGAATGTCTTTTTTTCTGGATTGTGTTCCCTTCTTAATACACGCAATGTACACATTTCTAATACTGTCTAAACGGTATCATTGTTATTATATATTAAGTCATATTGTATTGCCAGAACGACAATGGTTCATCCGCTTACAGCATGTGGCTTTTCGGACCCCTAACCTGCACTAGAGAAGAATTTGCTATATAACTGTGTAATTGTACTTTTTTATTTTGTTTTTCTCTTTTGTTCCGATCATCGTTGTACTCGTGCTCCCTTTCTCAATCTTAAACTCGTTTTTAACTGGGACCTACGCTCAACAAGCTCGCTTTTAAGTAGGTTCCTTCAATTTTCTTTAGCATTCATTCACAGATTCCAAACTTAACAGATCGACCACTATTATGTTTTATATATTTGCAATATTCTATGTATGTCATGTATTTCATTTAATTTTGTTATATTTGATGTAATTTTTCATCGAGAAATATGAAAATAAATTGAAATTGAATTGAAATGAATAATATTACAGTAATAAGAATGATGTAAATGCAATGATGTAAAACTGCTCTATATTTACTAACATGACCTTTAGAGATTGAAAAGAATGAAACAGAAATGATCAAGTGTATTTCAAAGTATATACTTGAACATTATCATAATTATGTTTGCTACATCAAGGCATTATGGCACAATACCTGAATCATTTGGAAGACAAAGACAAAACTTACGAATGCCAGCGCAATATTGTCGACAGTATATTTTACGAAAACGGAATTCATTTCAGAAATGACTTTATGACAGTATGAATGATGAAATGAAGTTGTCAATAGTGCGACTTGGACATTGCTTACTTTATAGCATCAGATGGGCAATTTCACAGTCCAGGAAATGTAAGTACTTGAAAAAGTATGAGCTCCACAGAACTAAGCTTATATTGAGGGAATCATGAAGCGGGACTTGGATAATCTTCTTGGAGGGGCACATCTCATGATGTATTAATAGCAGATAAAAGTTATCAGAATTATGAATATGATGAAATGAAGTCCTTGATACCAAATCTAGACATTATAACTTTTTTCACCTTTGTTTTGTAGGAGTGTTATAATGTCAAAAACAAAAATTAGAAAATTGAATTCAAACTTCATGCCACACATAACACCCTTTTCTGTTCAGATAAAAACTTATGAAGGTATGAAACATTTGACATTGTGGCAGATATTATTTGTATAGTATTATAAAGTTGGTCCCATTATCTTTTATTCGCGCTTTCAAATCTTGTTCTGATATACAAGTTGCGTTTCTTATATAATGTGTCCATGCCTTTATTCTTTTAAAGTTTTCTAAAATTCAGCTGGCACTATTACAATAGATGTCTCAATTCTTTCTGAGTTTTCTCTCATTATGCAGACAACCTCAATGTACTATTTTATTTAGTGTGTTTTATTGGATGTTTATGTTTATAAGTTTCTTCATTTATACTTGATTTGCCTATTTTGTGCGTGAGTGTATGTGTGTGTGTGTGTGTGTGTGTGTTGGTGTTGGTGTCTGTGTGTCTGTGTACGTACCTCTGTAAATAATGTTTTTCGTTCTTTAAATCTGTATGGATGACATTCTTTCTTTCCAACATACGTCTATATAGTGTATAACTAGTGGTCACTGACGCATCATGTATGACCCTATCAACATGATAAAGCAAAACTTGCATGAGACTTGTTTATTTCTACCGAAAATGATATTCTGCTACACTCCCCTCACACACAAACACGAACACACACACACACACACACACACACACACACACACAATGTTCAGAGAAAAGTGTTAATAAGTGGTAATAAGAGGTGATTTTAGTTTAGAAACAAAGTGACGGTGCATTACTGCATTACATTTCTTTTTGTAAATGAATGCAAACTGTTCTGAGTGACATTCTTTTATAAAGATTGAAACAGATTTCTTGATGATATGGTCTACTTGGAAAACCCTATTAAACCGTAGATCGGTTCAACTGTTCGTACTTTTGGAGTTCTGAGCAGAGCAGGACAAATCGTTTAATTAAAAAAAAAATAGTACAACAAACAACCACCCAAAAACAACAACAACAACAACAACAACAACAACAAATGAACTAATACATCAAGAAATTAATATACAAACTGTCATTCTCAAGTCTTATCGAAGGATTACTTGAAAGATATTTCCAATCAAATAATTATATCACCACACAAACCACCTAGCAAAGAACACACCATCCACTCTTTAGCCAAACATGCACATTTTTTTCCGAAGATTAAATAAAATTAATTTCTCTATGATATCAAATCCATAGACATATCAACAATCTTTCCATTTTTCATCACTTTAATGATCAATTGATCCATATGATCAATTTACATATCTTGAATATAACAGGTTAATGTAGCCATTGACATACTTTGCGCAGTATCCTTCATAACATTTCAACGCCAAAGAATATGAACTTCGTGCAATAATTGTCTCTCTACGTTCATATTCTAAGTTTGCTTTTTTTGTCATGACAATGGGGAGATAATCATTTATCTTTGGTCTTGATTCTGAAACAATAATAAATATAAAACACTCATATTTACACACTGAATATATACACTAATTACATCACTTTGAGTATTTACCTCATCCATCGATCACGATGGAACACCCGACATCAAATATCGGACAATATAATTATTAATTGTACACTACGACACCAAATACGCCATCTTGTACACATGCATGCATACATACATGAATGCATACCATATTTTTTCTTAGACGCAGTGTAGATTTCAGATTTAAAATATCTTTAAAAAAAATTATTAAGATGTAAAACATTCGAGATTGTCTACTTCATTATGTGCATACGGGACGTGATTATATGCACTCATCCATTGTCATTATGATAATAATTTTGTAAAGTATGATGAACAGACTGAGTAAATTATACCATTGTATTGAGGCAATTAGATTTCACCTAGCTTTTGATATTCAATATTACTGACCACTCTACATAATCAGTAACATCATCTAATACAGTTAAGGGTTGATGCTCTCCTTGCCTACAATACTTCTATACATCCAGACAATATTCCGAGAACAGAAGCAATTTCAACCGGCGCACAATAGTCTGTCTTTTGAGGCTCAATCTTCAGTAAATTACTAATAGATATTTGGATTCTCTTCGTACATCGATTTTTCCACAAAGTACATGAAAATGACTCCATCACAAAACAGGGTGTATTATTAGAAGATTAAATGAACAGGTATGCAAGGTTTTAACACGACTGACCTCACAATATGAAGTTAATAATGCCCATTTGTTCTGAAGTCAGCGTTAGATATTTATGTACATCCATACAATCAAAAGAAATACTATACACATGAAATGTTGGTGCCGAATAATAGTGACTCTCTTCAATGAATCTAGACAAACAATAAATATATAAATAAACTAACTGTACATATTTCATATATTATATTGTTAACTGCATAGTAAAAACCCCAACAGATTCAACTGATATTAGATCGAAAGGCCTCAAATTGTATATAGTAAAATCATAATGTAGCAACCCTCTCCAGAAAAAGAATCAGTCCAAAGGTTTAAGATGCCGATGTCATGATTTTCACTCCTAAGGCGGTTTGCTAAATTCCTTGAGCGAATCAACATTACTCAGTAAATACTCAGAAGTCTCCAAGAAGTAACAGCTTTTCTCCCACATAGCTGTTGTCCCGTGCGCAGTCAGACGGTGAAATCTTCACTCGTAAACCAGTCGCACTGGTACTTCAGCGAACTCCGAAATTGAAATCATCTCGTCACCTGCATGTTTGAAAAACAAGATTCGGAAATACTCAGTTTAATTTGTTGTATACACAAAACGCGAATCAACATAACAAAAACAGGAAGCAGCCATATTTTTCATTTAAACTTATTTTCCCATCTTTTCAATAGAAAAAGAATATGCATTTTATGATCAAATGTGAAAAAATAGTATTGTGAGTGATAACCATCATTAATGCACAATAGAACATCATAGTTATTGGGTGAATGGTGCGCTGTTTCTAATAGAACACTTGTGCTCATGATAATATATGTTTTGCTTTAAAGTGAATAAAAAAAAAGAGTTACAGGTATTTCTTTTAGATAATTGCCCATCTATTTTTCATTTTAAAAAGACGCCGTATAATTTTTATGCTTAGATTAATGCTACTTGTTTAGAGCTGAAAATCTGCATATTCTAGTAGTCATTATGTATGTTGTACTTTTAATCATGTTTTATCATGCAATGCATGATTATTTAGCTTTTGGGCTACTGTTTTGCGTGTTGTTTCTTTTTTTTTTTAGTGAATCGTTAATCAATCAATTACAGCGTTAAATTAAGAGAGTAAACATCAATAAGGAAACATTACAATAGTAAAACATTGTAACTAAGGATTATCAAAGACAGCAAAATGCTATGTTCAAGAAAAATGAAAGATAATCGCGTTCGTGGCATGCTTGGAAAATTATCCAGACATTTATTTCGTCAGTAACCCACAATGATGTACATTGACTGGACATTGGTTTATGGCTTACCGTCTGTGTCATGTTCCGTAATTAAAGCCCAGAAGTCACTCAATGTGCCGCCCTCTAACGACCACTCTACAACACCAACCATGTCGTCGTTGTCGAGATCGATTCGTGAGAAGACCTCTTCCCTTTCAATATCATCGACAGGGGGCGATGTGACATCAAGAGCTTCATCTTGCACCGACCGACGGAGTCTGAAAAAAGGTACAAGTAAAAGGATAAATGACAACATCAGGATGGCACTGTTGGTGATGTTGTCATTTGGGTCTAGGGCAATTACCCCCTGGGCAATTACCCCGCACCCTTCCCCTGGCCCTAATCGTAATCCTAATCCTGAACCTAACCCTAACCCTAACCCAAACTCCTAACCCTAAACCTAACCCTAACCCTAATCTCTACTCTAACCTTACCACCAACCAGTAATTGGCCGGGGGGTAATTGCCCTCTCGGGGTAATTGCCCGGATACGGTTGGATTTATATGATTACATAGGTTGAGTTGAATCGGGGAAGGGGCATTCATAATCATTAATGAAGTTAATATCAATATAATCATGACGCTAACCGGAAGGCAAATGGATTATTTTCAATCATATTAATAGTGTAAACTTATTAATAGTGTAAACTATTTTTATGTATACTTTGAAGTATAATTAAAAGATCAAAATTTAAGTTTTGTTATTATTCACAATCTTGTTCTTCTAATTGCCACAATGACGGTTGAAAAATAATGTAAAATGTATTATTTGTAAAATAATGAACGGAGACATGATATAAATAATTTTCGATCTGCCCGATATAACATATATATAATATATAGAGACGAACAGAACAACAGAGGAACAAAGCATGAGTTGAAGAAATCGTGTTGTGGTCTGAACTTACCGCATTCTGGCCTGCCTCACTGGCACTTCTACATGACCGTCCTTGTACTTGGGGGCGCTCTTAGTCTTTCGATCGCAGGCTTCGGAGCAGGCAATAGCCCCAATGACGAGGAGCAGAAGTGCAATGTTTCCAAGGTTACAATACATTCTGATGATCTGGTAGTGTTCTCGATGGACGTACCTGCATAGGTAAGGAACACGGGGCACATAATTATTATAAAGAAAACATTTTGTCTTTAGGTGTTCTTAGGTATTTCAACCATAACCGTTCAAAATATCAACTGTCTGTTCATTTTCTTAAAATCTAATCTTCACTGATGTAGGAAAATCCAGTATTCTCAGCCTTAATTCTAAACTTTGTTTAACACCTTTTGATTAAGATAATCAAACAAAATGTGTACAAGATTGATTTAAACAAAATGCGGTTGTAACAAACATTTAAAGTTTGTGACACGACCTGTCAATAATGTAATGTAAAACAAGCGGAACTTTTGCCAAACCCGTTGTAGTACAGGCAAAGATGAATTTGATGAAAAGAAAAAGAAATGAGTCTTGGATTATAGGATCGATAAAGCAGGCCATCCGCAAGATGACTAAAGCTAGGAACAACTGACATTTATTGTATAATGAAAATGTACGAATGAATTATTGAAATTGTAAGATTGTTTTCTCGAAACGCAGAAATAACATTTTTACGGTAAAAGCAGCATGAATAAACAAACAATTTAGACATTCTTGCAGAACAACTAAATAATCCTTTTCTTTGTGCTATCCTGCTCTCTATCGATCTCACGTTATGAACATGCGACATGCAACTCTCTTCATCTATGTATAGCAATCATTCCAGAATCATATAAAAAAGATCAAAAAGAAAAAGGCAAATCAAGCAATAGGAAGGTAAAACAAAATCTTACCTAAAAAAGTCAGCCTTGGAAAGTGTTTGAGCTTCGGAGATGATGAGTTGATGCTTGAGTTAGAACTGAATGTGCCGATCAGCTGGAAGCTGCTAACATTTATACACTACCAAAGAGGACACGCATGCGCAGTTTTTGTTTGACGTAGGCTTCTATTTCCCCCACAGTGAAAGGATACGGACTGGGATTTCCCCGAAAGAAAGCCAAACATAAAGAATTCCTGCTATGCTCAGCCGGGTTTTTTTCGGTAGTTGAAAAAAAAAAAGGAGGAAAAGTACAGTTCATGGTAATATCGGTTCCAACATCAACTCTCTCAGTGCAAAAGGAGGAGAATATCATGGTAGCAATCTTCCTTTAGGATACAAACAAAAGTTTGAAAATTGTCTGACAAGGCTTCTTGGTGAATAGGGACTAATAGAGAGATTCAGAAAAGTAAAAAAGATACCTTGCTACATCTTTCCACGACCTCATTCATGCCTCCGATAACTAGAGTCTCACTTCCCCTTCCCCTAAAGAGAAATACAATAATGAAATAAAAGAAAAACGATGAATAACAAAGTTCTTGCATGTTTCACATGGAACTAGTTTAGTTTTGTTCTTTTCGCATGTTAATGTTATATTATTTACCATTTGCAGATGAAACAAAAATCCAACTTTAGTGCAGTAAAAGAGTTCTAAAATGTGAGTTATGCATATAAACAACCCATGCAAATATGTTAATCAGTATGATCCGTGAAGTATTGTTAAATGGGATGGCTATTTACTGATCAGTGGGAATCAGTGGGAATGCTGGGGGGGGGGGGGGGGTGATTGTTCCAATCCTTGTGGGATTCATTTAAGAGTACATAATATATCTGTTGTTGTGTGAAAGTTATTTGTTTCAGAATGGTCTCATATTCAAGTAATGTACAGTTTAATGTTCCCAGGTTAGCATGCCTGTACAGTGACGGGGTGATCGTTATAACGATTTACTGCACATTACGTGAATATGAGACCATTCTTAAGCAAATACTTTTCAAACAACAATAGATACATAATATGTGACCCTGCACCACAAAACAAACAAAAAGTCGCCAGTCATGAAATTTTACTTAAGGGCATATTCTGAAAGAGCAGACTTTTAGCTTTAAACTGATGTATAACTCAAATCAAATGGACTCTCCTAACCTATCTAAATATTGGAAAGAAGGCACACACTCAGGAAAAGTGTGAACTGAGAAAAGAGGCTCTGAAGTACAGTGTCTTAATTCAAGCGCTTTAGCAATCTTTACCAAGCCGTGCTGGCTGTGCAATGAATGGGACAAGAAACAGGATGTAACCCACCAGAGTAACAACAATGAAGGGATTATCAGATTAAATTGAAATTGATCATGCCTTATTAACACATTCTGTTCTTAATTAATGCCAACTTTCAAAGTAGTAGCGCCATCCTTTCAAAAGTTACAGGACTTGAAAGTGAAGAGTGTGTACAAGGTTTTTAAGAAATGAAAACGGGACTGTATAAAGACACAATTAATCACACTACTCTGCCAAATAATGTTCCAGAAAAATGGCTAAAAAGCACACTTTCCTGTCCGTTTTATGATCCCAAATTTTAGCATAATGTATACAAGAAGAATTGCTCTTTCAGAAAATATGAAAAAGTCAACATCGGTTTGGTTGACCCATTTCACCTATTTTCAGTCTTCACACAAAATCAGTGTGTGCGACCTTTTGTTCGTTTTGTGGTGCACGGTCACTTATACTCTGAAATGAATCCCACAAGGATTGGAACAATCATCCCCCAGCATTCCCACTGATCAGTTACTATAGCCATCAACTTTAAATATACAAAATGTGAACGATAGTTATAATAAAATGTGAACGATAGTTATAATAAAATCGTGATACAACTGACTTACACTTCTATGCATCAATAAATCTCTGCTCTCAACGGTAAACAATACCTTAAAACACGTTTGCACACACACACACACACACTCGCACACACATACATACACACAAACACACACACACACATACGATCCTACACATTAATTTCTAGACCAGTACTCAAACACGTTATGAACGTGCAAATGTGGTACCCCAATAGTTTGACCGAGTGGTGTCAAACAATTGGGGTGTTGAATTGTGTTTGTAGTGTCAAGGAATTGGGGTGTTGAATTGGTGTATGTGTTTGCAGTGTCAAACAATTGGGGTGTTGAATTGTGTTTGTAGTGTCGAGAAATTGGGGTGTTGTATTGGTGCATGTGTTTGTAGTGTCAAACAATTGGGGTGTTGAATTGTGTTTGTAGTGTCAAGGAATTGGGGTGTTGAATTGGTGCATGTGTTTGCAGTGTCAAACAATTGGGGTGTTCAATTTTGTTTGTAGTGTCGAGAAATTGGGGTGTTGTATTGGTGCATGTGTTTGTAGTGTCAAACAATCGGGGTGTTGAATTGGTGCATGTGTTTGTAATGTCGAACAATTGGGGCGTGGAATTGGTATACATGTATGTTGTTGTAGTGTCAAACAATTGGGGTGTTGAATTGATGCATGTGTTTGTAGTGTCAAACAATTGGGGTGTTGAATTGGTGCACGTGTTTGTAGTGTCAAACAATTTGGGCGTTAGATTGGTGCATGTGTTTGCAGTGTCAAACAATTGGGGTGTTGAATTGGTGTATGTGTTTGCAGTGTCAAACAATTGAGGTGTTGATTTGGTGCATGTGTTTGTAGTGTCAAGGAATTTGGGTGTTAAATTGGTGTATGTGTTTGTAGTGTCAAACAATTGGGGTGCAGAATTGGTGCATGTGTTTGTAATGTCAAACATTTGGGGTATTGAATTGGTGCACGTGTTTGTAGTGTCAAACAATTTGGGCGTTAGATTGGTGCATGTGTTTGTAGTGTCAAACAATTGGGCGTTTGATTGGTGCATGTGTTTGTAGTGTCAAACAATTGGGGTGTTGAATTGGTGCATGTGTTTGTAGTGTCAAGGAATTTGGGTGTTGAATTGGTGTATGTGTTTGCAGTGTCAAACAATTTGGGTGTTAAATTGGTGCATGTCTTTGTAGTTTCAAATAATAGGGGTGTTGAATTAGTGCATGTGTTTGAACTGAGAATAGTATGAGATTCAAGTGCCTGAATTATCGTTACATTACAGTTTTTTTCCCCCTGCAAAGTTACTTTATAATGGTGCTTTTTTGTATGTGACTTAAATGGAGTCACGGATGGATTTATAGTGTAATTTCCTGTCAGAAAATGTATACACTTATGCACTTCCCATCAGAGTTGTTCACGAGTTATGAGTTAAAACATATTGGATAAGACATATCCCTCCACCACCTTTAATTGATGTACTTGTACAACATATTTACATGAGACATTGATACATGTACAGTCAACCAATGGTATCAAGTGAAATCACAGGGACTCATGATAGATGAAGCATTTGGTTGATTTGGAAACATCATATTGTGTTTGTAATGTCATACAATCGGGGTGTAGAATTGGTGCTTTCCAATGTCAATATTGTGTTAAACATGTCTTTACATTTTCAACATTCAAATGTGAAAAATTTGTGGCGTCTTTGCACTCTGCAATGGAATGACTACATTTCAGATATTTTATTCTTTGCGTTCATTTAATAAAGATAAGAAATGTATGGATTTGTCTTGTCAGCAATTTGTTGTGCTTATTTCTTATGTATGTCTTAGGTTTAGCACCATCTCTAAATTACAAATAAGATTGCTGCTGCAGTGTTACAATACTTTGAATAAAAGGCAACTGGAAAAAATAAATCTTATTTATTTTTTTGCAGTATTTTGAGAAGTGGCTATACAAGTTAAGACACCGAAGCAAAAGATAATATTCACAACTTATTCTCTGTTGTAAATGCCAAATGAACATTTATTTTACGAGTTCAACGATTAGTGAAATAACAAGATAACTGGTAAACAGGATGAGACATGCATGTGTCACCTACAGGGAACTCTTCTCAGCATTCTTGAAGTTGAAGCCCCCACTGGATCGTCAACCGTGGAGGTGAAATTTACTCATAATTGTTTTGAAATCCTCAGTTTTGACTTTTAAAAAGCCCAATAACAGTGTGCAAATTCACGAAACAAAAAATTAAAGCAATTGCCCATGTTTTGTTGTACAAAAAAAGGGAAAATGATGGTGAAATAACATTTATTTTGTCTGTAAACCTCCAAAGGTGACGATCTAGTGGGGGCTGCAACTTCAAGAATGCCACTCTTCCTATGTACTGTATTGCTCCTATTAACCCTAAAAGAGCCGGGTTATTTGGACCCATCTCACAGCGGGGAGGGGGGGGGGGAATCCTCATCCCCTCAGATCTTGGCTGTAGAATGCGCGATCGTGACAAAAAATCAGCACGCATGACACCCGCGACGTACTCTATCAAAATGCATAGTCGCTTTCTCCAAAAAAAAATCCTTTCATTTTATTTCATTTTGATTAATAATGCTAATTTATGCATACAATGGGTTTTTGGCTCTAAATCGCTAATTAAAGCTCCAATAAAGCTAATTCCTTTTTCAAAAATATTCCTTTTAACATTCTTTTAAAATTAGGAAAACAAAATTTCTGTATCAAAATTAATTTCTTATTTATTTTAATTGTTTTTTGAAAGATTTCTTATGTATTTTTTTTTTCTTTTTGGCCAAAATTTGTTGCTGACATTTTTTGAAGCATAATTATTAAGGTTAATGCCCCCACTTGACTTTTCTACAATAATTTGCCCGATATTCTAAAATGATATGTACAGTAGGCTTAAACACATTTATTTACAACTCGCATGAACTCAAACTCATGGAAACAATTTTTTTTTAAAACTTTGACAATGTTTGATTTGTCACCACAGTATCACAATTTTCATTTAAAAAACTAAGTTTTCTTCGGTAATGAACCGTAATTACGGTTTTCTATCTTCTATTTCAGCTCAGATATTGCATTTTAACCGTATTATACCAATGCAATAGGCTAGCCCTATTAAGAGCTGTGGTGAAAGTGCTGTCAGGTTACAATCTCGATTGTTTTCCTAAAAAAGCTACAATTTGGCAACTTTTTAACCATCAAACTTGATAAAGAAAAATACAATCTGAAAAATGTTTGAAATCTAAAAAATGTACGTCACAAAATTCACCATTCTTATAATGGATTAAATCACAAGCTATACACAAAAGTTCAGGCAGTGAAGCAAATCTTTTGCCCTTAAAAAGGTTTCATCCATACTCTTACTTTATAGAGTTGCATTATCTATCTATCCACAAAATGTGTGAAATCTAAAAAAAATGCACTTCACAAAATTCACCTTCATTATTATAATGGATTAAATCACAAGCTATACACAAAGTTCAGGCAGTGAAGCAAATCTTTTGCCCTTAAAAAGGTTTCATCCATACTCTTACTTTATAGAGTTGCATTATCTATCTATCCACAAAATGTGTGAAATCTAAAAAAAATGCACTTCACAAAATTCACCTTCATTATTATAATGGATTAAATCACAAGCTATACACAAAGTTCAGGCAGTGAAGCAAATCTTTGACCTTAAAAATTTTTCATCCATACTCTTACTTTATAGAGTTGCATCATCTATCCATAATTGTTATACTGCAACTCAACACAACTTGCTGTCAATCCAGTTCAAATGAAGACTTCATTGCAGTATGTGCCAAAAAGAATACAGGGAAACCCCGTTATAACGAGCTTGGATATAGCAAGGTACCGCTTACAATGAGGATATTTAACCGGTCCCATTTGCATTTGCAAATATTGAAACAGTAAAAATATGCATATGTTTATGACGATGAAAAAATGGTGGTCCCACTGATCTCGTTATAACGGGGTTTCCCTGTATAGTCATTGAAACATATCGTCATGTGCTATATGCAAAGTAAAAACACAGTATATGTAACATCAATTCAACCCTTCGGCTCAGGTGAGCTAAAAATGTTTGAAATTAACAAAAAATGCACTTCAAAAATTCCAAAGTCATTCTTTACATGTGATGATTTAAATCACAAGGTATACATACACAAAGTTCAGGCAGTGAAGCAAATCTTTTGACCTTAAAAGGTTTCATCCACACTTACTTTATAGAGTTGCATTAGCTATCTATCCATAAAATGTGTGAAATCTGAAAAAAATGCACTTCACAAAATTCACCTTCATTATTATAATGGATTAAATCACAAGCTATACACAAAGTTCAGGCAGTGAAGCAAATCTTTTGACCTTAAAAATGTTTCATCCATACTCTTACTTCATAGAGTTGCATTATCTATCTATCCATAAAATGTGTGAAATCTAAAAAGATGCACTTCACAAAATTCACCTCCATTCTTATACTGGATTAAATCACAAGCTATACACAAAGTTCAGGCAGTGAAGCAAATCTTTGACCTTAAAAATTTTTCATCCATACTCTTACTTTATAGAGTTGCATTATCTATCCATAATTTTTACACTGCAACTCAACACAACTTGCTGTCAATCCAGCTCAAATTAAGACTTCATTGCAGTATGTGCCAAGAAGAATACAGGGAAACCCTGTTATAACGAGCTTGGATATAGTGAGGTACCGTTTACAACGAGGATATTTAACCGGTCCCATTTGCATTTGCAAATATTGAAACAGTAAAAATATGCATATATATGTTTATAACGAGAAAAAAATGGTGGTCCCACTGACCTCGTTATAACGGGTTGCCCTGTATAGTCATTGAAACATATCATCATGTGCTATATGCAAAGTAAAAACACAGTATATGTAACATCAATTCAACCCTTCGGCTCAGGTGAGCTAAAAATGTTTGAAATTAACAAAAAAATGCACTTCAAAAATTCCAATGTCATACTTTACATGTGATGATTTAAATCACAAGGTATACATACACAAAGTTCAGGCAGTGAAGCAAATCTTTTGACCTTAAAAATGTTTCATCAAAACACTTACTTTATAGAGTTGCATTATCTATCGATCCATAAAATGTGTGAAATCTAAAAAAATGCACTTCACAAAATTCACCTTCATTCTTTTACTGGATTAAATCACAAGCTATACACAAAGATCAGGCAGTGAAGCAAATCTTTTGACCTTAAAAATTTTTCATCCATACTCTTACTTTATAGAGTTGCATCATCTATCCATAATTTTTATACTGCAACTCAACACAACTTGCTGTCAATCCAGTTCAAATGAAGACTTCATTGCAGTATGTGCCAAAAAGAACATAGTCATTGAAACACATCGTCATGTGCTACATGCAAAGTAAAAACACAGTATATGGAATATCAATTCAACCCATGTTTAAAGGTTTTATGAATTGAATTTGTACATAGATGTTTGATATAAACTCCTCAATGTTTTGAAACTTTGAAATACAAATGCATTAACTGTGGAAATTAACTTGGAAAAATACGCACAACTGGCAATCATTACAAAACTGAAGACAACATGCCATTGGACGTGGCCTTTTGTCAGCAAACTTGTCTTAAAATCAGGAGACAAAATATTTGTGATTTTTCAAATATGAGATTGAAAACTGACTGAAAATAAATGTCATAAAATCAACAATTTCAGTCAACTATCACTATTTTCTCCATTTTTTAAACAAATCCAGACACCCAAATAAAGCATTTATAATTTTCTCAAATGTACATCGACTGGATACCAAATGACATCAACATATCATCATGTGCTATATGCAAAGTAAAAAAAACAGTATACATTGTAATATCAATTTAACCCATGTTTAAAGGTTTTATGAATTGAATTTGTACAGATGTTTGATATACAGATGCATTTTTCAAAAAGTTGAAACATGTTTGCATTTGTAAAATCTGTAGTCTTCTCTACAATGCCTCATTTGTGACAATCACTTATTCCATGCACAGATGAGTAATCAATTATCATCATTGGAACACGAGGTTTGAAACAAAACATACCATATTTAGCATGAAGATATGCATAGTGATATATGTGACAGGTGGGATTCAAGGGATTTGAGCAAATGAAGGGTCATTTGAGAGTAAAATAACAGCGCTTTATAAACTCGTGTGCAAGAGTATGCAAACATTTTTCAAATTTTTCAGAAATACATACCATGTGGATGTGTACTCTAAAATCTGTGGAAATTAACACAATTGGCAATCATTATACAAAACTGGAAACATGCCATTGGATGCAGCCTTTTATCAGCTAACTTGTCCTAAAATCTGGAGACAAAATATTTGTGATTTTTCAAAGATGAGATTGAAAACTTACCTGAAAATAAAGGTTTTTGCATAAAATCAACAATTTCAGTCATATTATTTTCTCCACTTCTTTTTCTTGTTGTTTTTGTTTTTGAACTAATCAAGACACCAAACTAAAGCATCTCCTTGGTAAACTTTCATGCAAAATATACAGTTCGAACTAAATTTAAGTTTTTATCTTTTGTATTAAAGTAGGTCCTTGGATTTGTTTTCATAACCCATGATGCATAAACTCAAACTTGGGAATGGCATTTTTGTCTATGTTTTGGACAATAGGTACAAGTTTGAAAGAACTGAGAATAGTATGAGATTCAAGTGCCTGAATTATCGTTACATTACAGTTTTTTCCCCCTGCAAAGTTACTTTATAACGGTGCTTTTTTGTATGTGACTTAAATGGAGTCACGGATGGATTTATAGTGTAATTTCCTGTCAGAAAATGTATACACTTATGCACTTCCCATCAGAGTTGTTCACGAGTTATGAGATAAAACATATTGGATAAGACATATCCCTCCACCACCTTTAATTGATGTACTTGTACAACATATTTACATGAGACATTGATACAGTCAACCAATGGTATCAAGTGAAATCACAGGGACTCATGATAGATGAAGCATTTGGTTGATTTGGAAACATCAGGTGTCAGTGTTACATCCACAAATCAATGAAACCAACATAACAATTCTTGGATGTCCATTACCAAATGCTTTGAATGCAGGACATTTCTTTTACTGTACAGATTTCTTAAACTTAAAGTAATAGGAAACACTTTTTGATAAAAAGAATATATGAAAATGGGCAATTGAGTATGGGAGACAACACTGACACATACCATAGGTAAGGTATTTGATAACTTGAAAGGCCAGTATTTCAAAATTCATTCTTATATTATTGGAAACATCTACCAACTGCACTTGGTGTAGAGGTGTTCTGTGTAATAATCAACCACGATGTGATTTGCAGCATGTACCATACTGATACTGAATTTAGGTAAAATATGAACTTTTTTCCCTGAACTGAAACCTATATCAAAATATTGTAGTAACACTTCAATACAAACACTATACTTGAAAAAAAAATGGTACAAAATGCAGGTATGTCGCAATTAGTTCAGCTGTCAAAGGAGAGGTCCATCCACAACTCCCTGATTACTTTTTTACATACATCTTTTCTTTCTTCTGCAGCCTCTTCCTAATCTTCCATATTATCTCACTCCATTTGCCATTGCTAACTGTTCAATAGACTCTTTCAATCCAAGCACCGCTCTTAGGTTCTCTCTTTTCTTTTTACTTTTGTCACACAAAAGCAATTTGTATGGTGCTAGGTGGTAAAAATAAAAGACTTTGTTTTGTAACCTTTACTCACACTAAAGGTCATAATGTCCCACAAACCCAATTTTGTACCAGGAGGGGGCATGGAGGTTCCACATTCGTAATTTTGGTGAAGTGCTACCATTGGTCGACAAAGCATGACATAAAGAAATAATACTTACAAAATGTCTTTGACATTGCAAATATATTTACCAATTCAACGCCCAATTTGTTTGACATTCTATTTCTTCAACAGTGCAAACAAACGTATTCAACACCCCATTTGTTTGACATTGGAAACACACCAATTCAACACCCCATTTTTTGACATTGTAAACACACCAATTCAACACCCCATTTGTTTGACATTGTAAACACACCAATTCAACACCCCATTTGTTTGACATTGTAAACACACCTATTCAACACCCCATTTGTTTGACATTCTATTTCTTCAACAGTGCAAACACACCAATTCAACGCCCCATTTTTTTTTTGACATTGGAAACACACCTATTCAACACCCCATTTGTTTGACGATGTAAATTCACAAAAGGAAACATTCTATTTCTTCAACAGTGGAAACACACCAATTCAACACCCCATTTTTTTTTACATTGTAAACACACCTTTTCAACACCCCATTTGTTTGACATTGTAAACACACCTATTCAACACCCCATTTGTTTGACACTCCATTTCTTCAACAGTGCAAATACACCTATTCAACACCCCATTTGTTTGACATTGTAAACACACCTATTCAACACCTCATTTGTTTGACATTGTAAACACACGTATTCAACACCCCATTTGTTTGACATTGTAAACACACCTATTCAACACCCTATTTGTTTGACATTGGAAACACACCAATTGAACACCCCATTTGTTTGACATTCTATTTCTTCAACAGTGCCAACACACCAATTCAACGCCACATTTGTTTGACATTGGGAGCACACCTATGAGACACCCCATTTGTTTGACATTCCATTTCTTCAACAGTACAGACACACCAATTCAACGCCCCATTTGTTTGACATTAAAAACATACTAATTAAACACAGTTGTTTGTTTCTTTGGGTAAATTTACATTGTCAAACAAATGGGGCGTTGAATTGACGCTGCAAGTTAGTGTCTAAAACATGACTGTATGCTTCTTAGCCTAGAAGAACAGAGAAAGCTTACCGAGTATTCATGCCCTAGCCTATATTTCCAAACTCATAGTTCATCCAATATATTAGTTAATTGTACTCCTGCTATCCACCCAATCATTGAATCAAAAATTTTAAGTATATTTTTGATGAGGATACTGATAGGAAGAGCACAATCTTAAACAAGAGACCCGCGGGTCTAGCGCTCACCTGAGTATCGCAAGTTCACCTTTCACGCAGTCACTAATCTAAATTATTCACAGCTCTACCAAAATTTGACCAGGCATTCTCAAGTAGAAGATGAAAATGTACAATAAGGGCCCAAATTTTTTGAAGATTCCTTAATTTTGGGGGATTGGGGCCCCCTGGGGCCTTCTGGGTGGGGCATGGTGCCCATTTTGATATATTGAGATCCTGACCCCCTAGGGATGCTACATGCCAAGTTTGACGAAAATCCACGAGGTTTTCAGGAAGAAGATGAAAATGTACAATTCAGGCCCCCATTTGGGCCTTCCCAACCACCCCCCGCCCCCAAAAGGGACACCCCTGGATCTCCTATGAACAAACTTGAAACTATACAGTCATTAATGTACTCACTCATAGTATTATCTTAGCTCTATAACTTCTGATTCTAGAGAAGATTTTTAAAGATTCCTTCATTTGGGGGGGGGGGGGGTTTGGGCCCCCCTGGGGGCCCCCTGGGTGGGGCATGGTGCCCATTTTAACAAATTGAGATCCTTACCCCTTAGGGGTGCTACCTGCCAAGTTTGGTGAAAATGCGTAATGGGCTTCTCAAGGAGAAGATAAAAATGTACAATTCAGGCCCCATTAGGACCCCTCCTCACCCCCCTCCCCAAGGTCACAAGGGGGGCACCCCTGATTCTGCCATGAACAAACTTGAAACTACAGTCATCAATGTACTAACTCATAGTATTAACTCAGCTCTATTACTTCTGGTTCTAGAGAAGAAGATTTTTACAGATTCCTTAATTTGGGGGGGGGGGGGTTTGGGCCCCCTGGGGGCCCTTGGGTGGGGCATGGTGCCCATTTTAACAAATTGAGTTCCTAACCCCCTAGGGATGCTACCAGCCAAGTTTGGTGAAAATGGGTCATGGGGTTTTCAAGAAGAAGATGAAAATGTACAATTTAGGCCCCATTAGAACCCCTCCCCACCCCCCCTCCCCTGGGTCCCAAGGGGGGCACCCCTGATTCTGCCATGAACAAACTTGAAACTACAGTCATCAATGTACTAACTCATAGTATTAACTTAGCTCTATCACTTCTGGTTCTAGAGAAGAAGATTTTTACAGATTCCTTAATTTGGGGGGTTTGGGCCCCCCTGGGGGCCCCCTGGGTGGGGCATGGTGCCAATTTTATCAAATTGAGTTTCTAACCCCCTAGGGATGCTACCTGCCAAATTTGATGAAAATCGGTCTTGGGGTTTTCAAGAAGAAGATGAAAATGTAAAAAGTTTACGCACGACGGACGACGCACGACGGACGCCGGACGAAGGGCGATCGCAATAGCTCACTTGAGCCTTTGGCTCAGGTGAGCTAAAAAAACAAAACAGTCAATCTAGCGTTCAATTTTACCTTAACTTTGTTTCCTGTCTGTTGCTCATTGACCACATCCACTGCCACTACTGGTTCCTGCTCATTGACCACATCTGCCGCCACTACTGGTTCCTGCTCATTGACCACATCTGCCGCCACTACTGGTTCCTGCTCATTGACCACATCTGCTGCCAGTTCTGCATCTTTCATCTCGGTGTCATGCTGAGCAGCAATACTCTCCTGTCAATACACAAGACGAGTAACTTACTCAGTAAATTATCTGCCTGATACAATATCATCTAGCACAGTTTAACATTAATCAGGATGTGAACACCTCAACTCATACTTCATAACATTGCACACTGCAGGGAATCGCAGTGATTCAGATCTAAAAAAGTTGTGCAGTGTTCCAAAATACATACCTGTACCATGCTTAAATTCACCTGCACTGCCTTTCTTATCAAGTAGAATGTTGGGAGCATAGATACGGGAACAGCATTTGGGAAGTGTTGATATCAAGTTGAATTAGGCTCAATAAACACATACTTGAGTGTACTTTCTTTTTAACGAACAATTTACACCAAATTTTTCAACCTGGGGCAAAATTTTACAGTAATTTTTAGAACAAAGTGCTGGGCAAGATCATTGTCACCATCGAAGTTATAGGGTAAACTGATGAAATTGTCATTACATATTAATTCAGTGGTGTCATGCACGAGTTATTATTCTGGATACAAGCCCCAATCGAAAATTCTCTGTACCTTCCCAAAGAATTTTGCCCATACAAAGGCTATTTTGTATGGTGTTAGGTGGTGCAAATAATATCAGACTTTGTTTTGCAACAGTTAATCACACAAAAGGTATTCCATAATGTCACCTAAATCCAATTTGGTACCAGAGAAGGGGGCATGGGGGTTCCACATTTTTAATTTTGGTGAAATGTTACCATTGCTTGATGAAGCATGACGTAAACAAACTAATACTTACAAAATGTCAATTTGTTTGACATTGCAAATATACTCACAAATTCAACAACCCATTTGTCTGAGATTGCAAACACGTATCACTAATTTAACACCCAATTTGTTTATCATTGCAAATATACCATACTAAACATTCCATTTCTTTGACCTTGCAAAAACACCAATTCAAGACCCCATTTGTTTAACAAGACAAATGCACCCAATGAAACATTCAATTACTTCCAACAGTTCAACACACACCAATTCAACACCCCATTTGTTTGACAATGCAATCACATCCAATAGGGCAATTCTCACTGCTAAAATTGCGATATTAAAACTTGCGATATTACATAGAACACACACCAATTCAACATCCCATTTGTTTGACATTGGAAGCACATCTATTCAACACCCCATTTGTTTGACATTGCCAAAGCACGCAATTAAATATTCCTTTTTTGACAGCTCAACGCTCAGTGAGGAATAGAGAGAGACAAGAGATAGTGCGATACCTTGAAACAGGGATGTCTTGCGCACACAACCATTTCGCTTCGTAGTAATTTTGGAAGCGAGTTTATGTGGCGCCATCTGCGGCTGAAATATGTCCATGTACCCTCCGGATTGTAAGGTTTTAAATATTCCATTTCAATAACGGTGCAAAAAAAAAACCAATTCAACACCCGATTTGTTTCACAAGGCAAATCTCCCAATAAAACATTCTATTTCTTCAACAGTGCAAACACAAAAATTCAACGCCCCATTTGTTTGACATTGGAAACACACTATTCAACACCCCATTTGTTTGACATTCTATTTCTTCAACAGTGCAAACACACCAATTCAACGCCCAATTCGTTTAACATTGGAAACACACCTACGATTGTATTGAACACCCCATTTGTTTGACATTCTATTTCTTCAACAGTACAAACACACCAATTCAACACCCCATTTGTTTGACATTCTACATGTATTTCTTCAACAGTGCAAAGAAACCTATTCAACACCCCATTTGTTTGACATTCTATTTCTTCAACAGTGCAAACACACCAATTCAACGCCCCATTTGTTTGACATTCTATTTCTTACAACAGTGGAAACACACCAATTCTACACCCCATTTGTTTGACATTGGGGGCACAGCTATTCAACATCCCATTTGTTTGACATTCTATTTCTTCAACAGTGGAAACACAGCAATTGAACACCCCATTTGTTTGACATTCTATTTCTTCAACAGTGCAAACACACCAATTCAACGCCCCATTCGTTTAACATTGGAAACACACCTATTCAACACCCCATTTATTTGACATTCTATTTCTTCAACAGTGCAAACACACCAATTCAATGCCCCATTTGTTTGACATTGGAAACACAACTATTCAACACCCCATTCGTTTGACATTCTATTTCTTCAACAGTGGAAACACACCAACTGAACGCCCCATAATTGTTTGACATTCTATTTCTTCAACAGTGGAAACACACCAACTGAACGCCCCATTTGTTTGACATTCTATTTCTTCAACAGTGGAAATTAACACACCAATTCTACGCCCCATTTGTTTGACATTGGGGGCACAGCTATTCAACACCACATTTGTTTGACATTCTATTTCTTCAACAGTGGAAACACACCAATTCAACGCCCCATTCGTTTGACATTGGAAACACACCTATTCAACACCCCATTTGTTTGACATTCTATTTCTTCAACAGTACAAACACACCAATTCAACACCCCATTTGTTTGACATTCTGCATGTATTTCTTCAACAGTGCAAAGAAACCAATTTAATTACACCCCATTCGTTTGACATTGGAAACACACCTATTCAACACCCCATTTGTTTGACACTCTATTTCTTCAACAGTGCAAACACACCAATTCAACGCCCCATTTGTTTGACATTCTTTTTCTTCAACAGTGCAAATTTTACACACCAATTCAACACCCTATTTGTTTGACATTGGAAACACACCTATTCAACACCCCATTTGTTTGACGCTCTATTTCTTCAACAGTGCAAACACACCAATTCCACGCCCCAGTTGTTTGACATTCTATTTCTTCAACAGTGGAAACACACCAATTCAACACCCCATTTGTTTGACATTGGAACACACCTATTCAACACCCCATTTGTTTGACATTCTATTTCTTCAACAGTACAAACACACCAATTCAACGCCCCATTTGTTTGACATTCTATTTCTTACAACAGTGGAAACACACCAATTCTACACCCCATTTGTTTGACATTCTACATGTATTTCTTCAGCAGTGCAAACACACCAATTCAACGCCCCATTCGTTTGACATTGGGGGCACAGCTGTTCAACACCCCATTTGTTTGACATTCTTTTTCTTCAACAGTGCAAATTTTACACACCAATTCAACACCCTATTTGTTTGACATTGGAACACACCTATTCAATACCCCATTTGTTTGACATTCTATTTCTTCAACAGTGGAAACACACCAATTCCACGCCCCAGTTGTTTGACATTCTATTTCTTCAACAGTGGAAACACACCAATTCAACACCCCATTTGTTTGACATTGGAACACACCTATTCAACACCCCATTTGTTTGACATTCTATTTCTTCAACAGTACAAACACACCAATTCAACGCCCCATTTGTTTGACATTCTATTTCTTACAACAGTGGAAACACACCAATTCTACACCCCATTTGTTTGACATTCTACATGTATTTCTTCAACAGTGCAAACACACCAATTCAACGCCCCATTCGTTTGACATTGGAAAACACATATTCAACACCCCATTTGTTTGACATTCTATTTCTTCAACAGTACAAACACACCAATTCAACACCCCATTTGTTTGACATTCTACATGTATTTCTTCAACAGTGCAAACACACCAATTCAACACCCTATTTGTTTGACATTGGAACACACCTATTCAATACCCCATTTGTTTGACATTCTATTTCTTCAACAGTACAAACACACCAATTCAACACCCCATTTGTTTGACATTCTAAACGTATTTCTTCAACAGTGCAAAGAAACCTATTCAACACCCTTTTTGTTTGACACTCTATTTCTTCAACAGTGCAAACACACCAATTCAACACCCTATTTGTTTGACATTGGAAACACACCTAATAGACACCACATTTGTTTGACATTGCCAATGCAGGTAATTAAATATTCCTTTTTGACAACTGTTCAAAAACACCACCAATTCAACACTCCATTTGTTTGACATTGCAAGTTAGTGTCTAAAACATGACTGTATGTTTCTTAACCTAGAAGAACAGAGAAAGCTTAGCTGTTAGGGAGTATTCCTGCCCTAGCCTATATTTCAAAACTCATAGTTGTCCAATAAATTAGTGAAATGTGCTCCTGCATGCTATCCACCTGATCATTCAATAAAGACTCTACATAATTTTTTTTTTGATGAGGATCCCGATAGGAAGAACATCATCTTCTAAAAATATACTCACTTGATCTAGCGTTCATTTTTACCTTAACTTTGTTTCCTGTCTGTTGCTCATTGACCACATCCACTGCCACTACTGGTTCCTGCTCATTGACCACATCTGCCGCCACTACACTGGTTCCTGCTCATTGACCACATCTGCCGCCACTACTGGTTCCTGCTCATTGACCACATCTGCCGCCACTACTGGTTCCTGCTCATTGACCACATCTGCTGCCAGTTCTGCATCTTTCATCTCGGTGTCATGCTGAGCAGCAATACTCTCCTGTCAATACACAAGACGAGTTATTGTAACTTATTCAGTAAATAATTATCTGCCTGATATAGTATACAAATATCGACTGCTGCAGAGGGAGATGGTAAAACTATTTGCACCGAGGTGATTTCTCAACAGTGCTATGTCCCGAGACGAAGTCGAGGGACATGGCACTGTTGAGAAATCACCGAGGTCAAATAGTTTTACCATGGCCGGATAGAAAGCAGTCGATATTAGTCTTATATCCCTCTCGAGCATTTTACTAGAGTGATGACGGTCCCCTTTTGGAAAGATGTGCAGTGCAGCAGCAGTGCGTGCAGCGCGTAGCGAACGACACCGCTGCGCTGTATAGGCCACCGAGTATTACAACGCTGTTGATTCCTACACACGAGCTACACTACAGCGTGCAAAACTCCGAAAGATCGAGGAGGTCCAGGACTACGTTAGAAGTAGGCCTAAAGCGGCTTCTTTACCCAGATCATCTTCAAAATCGGTTTTAGTTTATTCCTAATTCGTACCTGATATGGTGTCCTCCTGCGATCATTCCTCCGTTACTTGAAGCAGTCACTTTGTCAATTGAGCTGAATGCATGGATCACACTAACGTTTCACACACACACACACACGCCATCGCACCACAGATTTCTGTAATGCTGTCGCGCACCGCGCTGCTAGCGCTAGCTAGCTAGCTACAAGCCACAGGACTGTCGCTCAAAAGTATCGCTACTACGCGCACTGCGTACATTCTTAAGTGAGAAATGAATAGATATCGATCACACGATCACGATTGCGTGCAGATCGTGGATTCCCAAAAGTACTATATCACGCTGGCTATAGTAACCAATTGCACCGCATCCAGCTGCTCGTAGCTAGCTAGTAAAACTACACCATGTTGGTGCTCTGTGTAATCCTATGGCAAGAGACTTTACATGAGGGATATAATATCATCTAGCACAGTTTAACATTTATCAGGATTCCTGTACATCTCAACTCATACTTCTACATTGCACACTGTAGGGAATTGCAGTGATTCAGATCTAAAAAAGTTGTGCAGTGTTCCAAAATACATACCTGTACCATGCTTAAATTCACCTGCATTGCCTTTCATATCAAATGGAACAGTTATTAGGGAGCATAGATACTGATGGGAACATTGGGAAATGGGGTTATCAACTGGAACAGCCACATGGGGAATGTGAATATCAACTGGTTCAGTTGTCATTGGGAATAGATTAATAATTGCACTTCCTGGTAGCATTCATTGCTAACAATCCAAAATCCATAATAAAAACTAGAGAAGCTGTCATAGGCGGCAGACCCACGCCTTAGCAGCACTACAGAGTAGTTGCAATACTATATTGAAGCAATTTTCCAGGACCCAAAGCCTTCAGTTTATTTTTCATTATATGTAATTCATTTTCAGACAGAGTAAACACCACACATTTTCTGAACTCTACAGTCTACATACATGTAAAAATACACATGTGGGGCCGACCTCTTTAACCTCACTGTGTACATGATGTCATGACGTAAATGACGGCAAAATTTTGTAGTCTAATAACTGTTTTTCACATGAAATGAGACAAAATACCGTACAAATACCTTACCCGAATAATTATGCACGTTGTCGTTGATGACGTAATTTGAAATCAAAAGCTTCAGATCAGCAACATTCACATAGAATGATACAGTACTGTACGTAATTCATTTTCAGACAGAGTAAACACCACACGTTCTTCAATATGAACTCTACATAAAAATACACATGTGGGGCTGATCACCCGGCCGATCAGTTCTTATGAACTCTACATAAAAATACACATGTGGGGCCGATCACCCGGTCGATCAAATTAAACTTCAAGGTTCCACAGAATATGCAGGGGTCAACCAATCATCACCAAAATCTAATCGATTCTTCCCTGCCACTATTCAAACATTCCCTGAAAATTTGGTGCAAATCCGTTCACCCGTTCTCTAGTTATCTTGTACACACACAAAAAAAACAACATACGGAGCCCTTTACACAACCCCCTGCCGATTTCATCGGCGTGGGTAATCATGAACTGTGCAGTTCAGTAAACTATCAGAGTATAATTTATGTGTGGCCTGGATAACAAAGCCATATAAGAAACAACCTCTTTAACATGGCACTTATATTTGGCCATTATGGAACTTACAAAAAGTACATGTACCTATTTGTCTCATGTGAAATAAACACAATGCTCATTGCACTTGTCTTTGCAACACAAACACAAATCTTTGTTTATATTGGCATCTCAGTGTAGCCTTAAAGGGACTGTACAGTACTGGTGGAGGTAGGGATTCATGTTTTGAACATTCCTAAGTGAGATAATGAAAAGCCTCTTATGAAATATGAAAGAGCATGTAATTTCAAGAAGGATTCAACGTTTATTTGATGAAAATTGGTTTTCAAATGGCTGAGATATCCAAAAAAGTGCTAATAATAAAAGGTGACATGCCCCAACTTTATTAGTATCTCTTTGTTTCACCTTGTTTTTGGATATCTCAGCCATTTCAAAACCGATTTTCATCGAATAAACTTTTGATACCCCTTAGAACCACATTGACATCTCATAGAGTGGTTTCTGAATATCTCACAAAACGTTAAAAGCTAATTTTATCTTCACCTCGACCAGAACTGTACACACCCTTTAAAAGGGTGTGTACAGTTCTGGTCGAGGTGAAGATTTGCTTTTAACGTTTTGCGAGATATTCAGAAACCACTCTATGAGATGTCAAAGAGCATACAGTTCTATTTAGTGGTATCAAAAGTTTATTCGATGAAAATCGATTTTGATATATGGCTGAGATATCCAAAAACAAGGTGAAAAAAAGAGATCCGAATAAAGTTGTGGCATGTCGTCTTTTATTATTAGCACTTTTTTTGATATCTCAGCCATTTGAAAACCAATTTTCATCAAATAAACGTTGAATCCTTCTGAAGATTACATGCTCTTTCATATTACATTAGAGGCTTTTCATCATTATCTATTTCACTAGAAGTGTTCAAAACATGAATCCCTACCTCAACCAGTACTGTACAGTCCCTTTAACATACGATCCTTCAATTAAGTTAGCATCTGAAACCTACTCAAGCAGTTCCAAAGATATTCTGCAAGGACTCCATGGGTGTATATCGTATTGTACAAGCACAACTATCACATTTATGCATGTCAATTAGAAAGGCTGAAAAAATGTACATAAGTATACAGAAAAGAGGCTTCACTTAGATATTATGGTACAACAGTTTGAAAAAGCCAATTCCCAAAGTATTTTGCAAGTAATCACCTATTATTGAAGTTGTTGCATTTCCTTAAAGGGAAGGTAAACCCAAAGAGCAATGTGGATTCAGTGAAAGCAACAACATTAGCAGAACACATCAGTGAAAGTTTGAGGAAAATTGGACAATCAATGCAAAAAGTTATGAATTTTCAAAGTTTTGGTGTTGGAACCGCTGGATGAGGAGACTACTAGAGGTTATGACGTATGAGTGGACAGCAATATAAAGAAAATATAAAGGAAAATCAACAAAAATTCACTTTTCTAGCATTATGAAAGGGCACTTACCTAACCGCTTTCAGAAAGCAGGGGGAATAATTGCTACCCTGAACATAATGTCAGTATCAAGTTGATGGAATTTGTGGTTTTCATGAAAAATGAATTTTTGTGAAAATGTCTTTATATTTCCTTTATATTGTTGTCCTCTCACACGTCATAACCTCTAGTAGTCTCCTCATCCAGCGGTTCCAACACCAAAACTTTAAAAATTCATAACTTTTGCATCGATTGTCCGATTTTCTTCAAACTTTCACTGATGTGTTCTACAAATGTTGCTGCTTTCACTCAATCCACATTGCTCTTTGGGTTTACCTTCCCTTTAATGACTGATTAGGCTGATTTTTGGGTAGGAGATGCACAATTTAAAACTAGAAATATCACTGAAGGTGATAAATACCCCCGCCCCGCAATGATGTCATGAGGGCAATGGTAGGGCAAATGGTAGGGCAAAGGTTTTGGTAAAATTTTGGTTACCATGGCAACGCTTTGTCCGAGAAACACGAAAAACATGTCTTGCACATCTACACCTCAATGTCCTCATATACACCAAGTTTCATTTCAATTGCTTAAAAACTGTAGGAGTTTGCGACGCAAGATTTTAGTAAAAATATGTGGTTACCAATACCATGGCAACCATACCTGCCAATCTTCAAACCTCAGAAATAGGGACAAGAGGAACAAATTCTGTCAAAAATAGGGACATTACTATTTTTCCTATACATTACTGTATGATGAGTTTTGCAAAAATAACTGGGACAAAGTGGTAAAAAATGGCAAAAACTAAGTTTTGAATCACCAAAAATCAGGACAGTCCCTATTAGATATGGACAGTTGGCAGGTATGCTATACATGTAGCAAGGACAAGCAGTAAAAATATGAGTGTTATAGATGTGTTATACACAGTGATGACAAGCAGTAAGGATATGAGTGTGGCCTAAATAATTCAAAATGCATGGTACTTTTGACATATTGCCCCAAATGTAATGGGGCGCCACATCTATACAGAGTGATTTTTAGTACTATTACCTTTACATGCACACTAATATTCACACGTGCCCCTAGAAAATCCAGTCCTTGAAAGTGTCCAAAATATATCTCCAACTTTACAGGACTGCTCTATATTGAAAATTGTAGACTAATACATATCACTCACCCATATTTTGTAATCACCCAGCCTTCCAATATGCACCTGCTCCCCCCACAAGCACAAACAGAAATTACACACAAGGTAGTGACAAAACAAGACAAAACAAGAGACAAAACACAAAGACAAATCAACTAGACTGCATGGAATAAACATATCCCCAGAGCTAGTGCATTGAAATATTAGAATAATGAAACCCACTCATAATGCATATATTGCACAACATAATAGTTATGTTAACTGAAGATTTTCTGTGAACTTTCTCAATAAATCCCCAAAGACTTTCAATTAAGGATATTCTGACAATGTGCAAAACAAAACATGCAAAATTTTAAATGAAGTGATTTGATTTTAAGGGTCTTTATAATGTAGAATAACTTTACATCCATATCCAATATATGAATGGATTTTAATGAGTTTTTTCTTTACATTCCTTAAACATTTCCAATGCCTATGACCAATGTTTAGGGCAAAAATTAGCATTTTTTTTTCAGATATATATAGGTGCCCATTACTGATTTCAGGGCACTTTCTCAAAACACCTTAGAAATAAAGTTTTTGATACATTAAACTCGCGTGGAAAAAACAACAACTTATAACTGTTGAATGACCAGACTTCATAAAAACTAGTAGGAACCAGTCTACACATGTTTTGGAGACCAGTAGAGTCAAATCAAAATAACTACAAGAACAAAATAACAAAAAAGATAACAGTTGCAAGGACAACAATGATTCCACATGAAACAAAAGGAAGTAAGGTTTGGGAAGGAGGTTGAGGAGTAAATGAGAAGTGAGAAGAATGATCAGAATGTGGAAAGGATGTCGGAAATCTACATGGAGAATGATACTGTGAAGGCGAATGAGAATGGGAAGGATTTGGATGAATGGAAAAAGGAATGGAAGGAAGGGAAGTTGAATGTAATGGAGGAGGAAGTGAAAGGGGTAAAGATGGTGAAAACAAAGTAAGAGAAGCATTAGAAGAAGAAAGTGAAGAACAAAAAGATGTAGACAACACATGGGAAGCAGAGTGCTGGTGAACTGATGCAGGTGTAGAGTCCTGGTGGACTGAAGCAGGTGAAGGAGGAGGAGCAAGAGGGTCATGCGATATTGCCAGCATATGCTGTGAAAGTATAACAATGAACAAAAATGGGGTATAATTTTGAGCAGCCATTGGAAGTTATGAAAATGCTCCTGGGGTAATTGCTAACACTAAACCCCTACCTCAACCCTAACCCTAACCCTAATCCTAATCCTTAACCCATCCTGAACCAAAAACCCTATCACAAACCTTACCCGAACTCTCCCTTACTACAGATATTATCAACGGAGCAACTGTCGCCGAAGCATGTATCGGATTTTCGTACGTTTCAAATCAGACGTCCATTAATTTGCCTTGCACACAATTTATGTGATTTGAAGGAACTTTTTTTAGACGCACGGTATTTGTATAAACGAGGACTACAACTAGGTGCAGGGACCCAGAAAAAATGACTTCGTTCAACCCACCCCGCAGAAAAGGTTTGACTGCATGAGGTGGTCGGTTGGACCCTCTGGAACACCCCTAGGTAGTATGTGATTCCAAATTGTGGTATCAATAAAATTTTACAGGCCACTTTAGTTGCGACAAGACCTAATTGTTCAAAAAGGAGTCTGCGCACACCAAGACTACTACACGCACCACTAGCACTGCTACAGGCACCAGTGCCAGTGGTGCGTGTAGTAGTCTTTAAATAGCGCACGCAGACGTTTCCTTCGAGAAACAAGGGTTTTTGCCTGCAACCTAACTTTTCATGCCAAGCCGGGGTCGGTGTTGTATATAGTTTCTAGACGTTTTTATTTCGTCTTAATTTTTTCCGCGTTGCAGCAAGCTGAGTAAGGGCACGTACCCAGTAATTGAGACGCCCGAACCGTTTTTGGTTTGTTTGTTTTTGTTCGGGCCTCGCAATCACTGGGCATATGGGCCAGTGGGCTTCTGCACATACACAAGCTGCAGAGGTAAAAAAAAGCTGTTACCATAGCATTGCATTGCTTATCACTGACGAAAGATTAAAGGGTGTGTACAGTTCTGGTCGAGGTGAAGATTTAGCTTTTAACGTTTTGTGAGATATTCAGAAAGCACTCTATGAGATGTCAAAGAGCATGTGGTTCTAAGGGGTATCAAAAGTTTATTTGATGAAAATCGGTTTTGAAATGGCTGAGATATCCAAAAACAAGGTGAAACAAAGAGATACCAATAAAGTTGGGGCACGTCGCCTTTTATTATTAGCACTTTTTTGGATATCTCAGCCATTTGAAAACCAATTTTCATCAAATAAACATTGAATCCTTCTTAAAATTACATGCTCTTCCATATTTCATTTAAAAGAGGCTTTTCATTATCTCACTTAGGAATGTTGAAAACATGAATCCCTACCTCAACCAGTACTTTAAGTTTGCACATCTATATACTATAGTGATCATGTACACGTGCCAAATTTCAAGTCAAATGCTCTAAGACTGAGGGAGTTAACTGAACCCACAATATTTTCGTATGATTTTCATTCAAACTATGCTGTTACCATGGCAACACATTAATCAACAATGACGAAAGAGTAAGTATGCACATCTACGTACCATAGTGGTCACATGTGTCAATTTTCAAGCCAAATGTTTGAAAACTGAAGGAGTTATGCTAATCCATACATTTTTGTATGATTGGTAAAAAAAAACTGCTGTTGCCATGGCAACGGATTTATAAACACACACATCAAAGGTGTTTTGCACAAATATACATTACATTGATCGCTTATCCCAAATTCAAACTGAATTGCTACAAAACTGAGAGTAGTGCAATCCACATTTTGTAAGATTTTTATGAAAATCTTCCGTTGCCATGGCAACACATTATGAAATACTCATGAAAAAGACATCTTGCACATCTGCCTGTGATAGCAGTCACACATGCCAAATTTGATGTTAATTGCTCAAAAAATGAGAAAGTAGTTCGATCCACAAGTTTTTATGAAAATATGCCATTGCCATGGCAACGCATTACACGATACTAACGAAAAAGGTGTCTTGCACATCTACCTTTGATAGCAGTCACACATGCCAAATTTGGGATCAATTACTCAAAAAATGAGAGAGGAGTTCGATCCACAACATTTTGTAAGATTTTTTAAAAATTTGTCGTTGCCATGGCAACTCATTGTGCAATACTAACGAAAAAGGTGTCTTGCACATCTCCCTTTGATAGCAGTCACACGTGCCAAATTTGGGGTTAATTGCTCAAAAAATGAGAGAGTAGTTCGATCCACAAGTTTTTTACGAAAATATGCCGTTGCCATGGCAACGCATCATGCAATACTAATGAAAAAGGTGTCTTGCGCATCTACCTTCGATAGTGGTCACACATGCAAAATTTGGGGTCCATGGCTCAAAAAATGAGAGAGGAGTTCGCTCCACAACATTTTGCAACGGACCGACCGCCCGACCGCCCGACCGACCGGCCACCCGACCTCAGAGTGATTCCTATATACCCCCCCTACACACTATGTGTGGGTGGGGGTATAAAAACAATTCTTTGATTCTCTTTTTGTTACACCAGATTTGGTAATCAAACATTAATATCTGAATGGTGAAAGTGATAAATACTTGTTTGATAATACTTTCGTGACCTTGTATTCTGTAACCAAAAACCCCCCAATATTTTGTATTAGTAATGACAAGTTTAGATCTAACTTAGATTTCAACAGACACTCAGATTGTTTTAGTTGTTAGACCTAAAGATGAAATGTGTGTCATATGTTTACCTGTTTTTGTTGTTGTTGTTGTTTTTAACATAGTCTAGTAGACTAGTAGTCCCCGACTAGGGCCTAGGGCCTATTAATAGGCCCAAGGTACCTTAGCACTCGACTTGACCATGTTGATGAACAGATAATGAAATGCATGTCACAAAATAGATCTATGGATTGAAAATGGAAACAGCTCAATTCCACTTCCAAGCTTCCCGATTCCGTCGATCAGTGTTGTTCATGCGGCTTGGACCGCTGAACTATGCGTAGTACGTACTACATACAGATTGTAACGCGTACAGTCGGCACGCGAGCCGAGCGAGGCCGCCTAGCCTGGCGCGGCTGCGGTGGGGGCTATCGGGTATCCGTACGTACCACACTAGCAGCTGCTCAGCTCAGCTAGCTCAGCACATCACTCGTGCTTGCGCCACTGCCAACCTGCGCAGCTAGGATGCGCACAAACTCAGCTGAGGAACGTCCTTAACTCGCCGAAGCTCAGCCAAACTTTTTGCCATTGTTTTGCTCTGTTATTGTTTTTTGTTTTTGTTTTGCTTAAGTTCAACAGCGCCATCAGTAGAAAACTGTGCAGGATCAAAGGAACTGGGAGGGGTGGGTCTGGGAGAGGTGTATTTATTTTTAACATCAAAATTTTTGTTATATTTGTTACACGAGTAATCAAATCTATGAGTTTTAAAGCTAATAAATTTATTTCATTATAGGTACCCATAAAGATAGAGACGGCCAATTGAAGGCAAGTAAATATTAAACCATCCGACAGAATTTTTTTTAGAGAGACAGAAGCACTTTAGGTGATCAAAAAAAGAAAAATCAGGAGCAGGGGTGGGGAGCCCACACCGACCATTACCTTGAAATTGGCAGTATCAAACGCAAATATGCATTCCATTATTTTCCCACAAGAAAAAAAAAAAAACTTCCTCGCACGAAGGAAAATTATATGCGGGCCAAAAAGTCAGTATTGTACTCATTTGTATTTATGAAGCAAATCATGGGCGCCCCCCCCACACCCATGCTGCCAGATATAAATTACCCCCACCCGTGCCAGATCTGTTCGGTTTATGTGACAACAGAAATAAATAGTCATATGTTTGTATCATGACCAAATATGAACACATTATGACACAAGAGTATGTACTGGTAAAACTCAAATATCATACTTACCAACTGAATTGCTCACAACCTTTTTTTCAAAGTGATTTTGGTCCTGTTTTAGTCTACACCACCTTTCAGCATCCTGTCTCGGTGTAATACGTCGTGGTCTCATAGCCATCTGACGGAGAAGAAATGACAGCATACCAGCGATACTGAATAATTAACATGACAAGCATAACAAGTTATTGCTATATTCATTGCCATAATAATAGAGACAGAATGCATGTACCTTCCAAGATATTAACCGTAGTTTGCGCTAGCCAGCGAAGCGTATTGGACATCGGACTCGGAAAGTGATATTCTCTCTGAAGCCTTTCATAGTTACAAATGATATGAATACAGAAAATACTGTCGGATATCACTATTGACCAAAAGAATTTGTATTACAATGTTCTCAAATTCCTCATTTTCAATATAAAGTTTCTCAACATTATTCCATTATGGAAAGTCATATTTTAACCATGAGGCTATTCCAGTGGCATAGCTCCGTTCTGTATACTGTCTGCATCAATTGTTTGGGAAACAGTAAATACCAGGCAACTTAAATGTACACAGCGTGAGGGGTCACAATTAGATGGCGCCCTGGCCTCACTCGTTGAAGCTTGATGAACTGTCTATAATCGCATGCGCCCATCAACACATCGTAAGGATGCGGCCGGAAGTCGTGCGGTAGCTTCCGGACTCAATCTGATGAACAGGTGCGTAACACGGTGCCCGGTTAGGGCCCGGCCGGGGTCTTCAAGGTGCCCGGTCGAGCGCTGCCCTTGAACACCGCCCGGCGCCCGTATTTCCCTTTTCAAGGAAATCGGCAGCAAAAAATCGCGCGATGATGCCCGCCCGGCCACCGACAGGGACCCACACGGGACCCGATGGGTGCCCTGCGGGCTTTATGCAGGTACTAACGTTAGTATACCGTCGGCCTAACTGTCAGAAGAAAACCCTGAGAGAATTGGGAGCATCCAGCTCAGCACAGCGGCGCCTGTACGGCTGGTGAAAAATGTCCCGGCGCCCATGGAAATCGTAAGGGTGCCGGCCAGACATTGTACGAAAATTGCCAAGTTGTCTGTTTTTACTCGCCGTACGGGTCCTGGAGTGGATATGTGAAAGCCCCTTTACCAGTCAGGTCGCTCGACAGAAATCAACATGATTGTTTTTACTAGTAGAAAGTCTACTAGATCTAACAACGCTAGCTTAGGTCTAATATACTAGTCTAGTATTTCACTGTTTCTCTAGTCTTACTGTCATTGATCACTTTCTACACACGAGGCATCCAATTATACTTTCATTGATCAATACTTTTCGCTGGCTTACATCACTAACATGCTACATTGATGGTTCTTTTTTTCTTTTTTTTTTTACTAATGAAGTGTCATAGAATAGGAAAAAACTCTAATTGAAATATGACGTTTTTCCTTTTCTCAAGATGTTGACATTAATTACCAAAATATTCTAGACCTAACTGTTAGGGCCTATTCAAAGTTAAAATTTGTGCGTGCAAATGAAATTTTGATAGCCTAAAAGTAACTAAAACGACAAACGTTACTCGTTTAATAGTTCCACTTTCAATAGATCTAGACGTCTAATTGTTCTAATTCAGTCATGCGTGGATCAAAATAATGATTCCTGCATCACATGAAAGTAGAGAAATGTAGCTTTTTAGAATGTTTATGGGATCTCATCAAGGAAATGAGACTAAAATAGAAAATTGTTTGGATAATATTTCAAGCTTACCACTACCACTGGTAGGTCCTCTTCATGCATGCGCCAGAAGTGAAGCCGAGGTTCCTGCGCAATTTTCCTTCACCCCGGCCTGGCCCACAGAGTGTTCTGTGCCTGGCCCCCACGCTGATTTTGCTGGATTCGATTCTGACTTTCCGTGCACGTGCGCGCACAAGCTGGATATTGTTTGGATGCATAGCTAGAGTCGAGTGTGTTGTTGGACACAGGACTGAAAACACACCCAGTGTGTATTATATATGTATGATGTTTGCTTGAAAACAGAACACTAGATGGCGCTCTTACACTTCTAAATGTTGCAAGCAGAGTGTGTGTTTGCATTTTATAGCACAGAAAACACAACTCCTGAAACACACACTAATTGTGAGACTATGAATATTCATAGATATTATGACGTCAAAAGATGGAAACAAGTATTACAAAGGGAAAAATTTGTGGGACCGACATTTGGTCCCACAATTAAAAAAATGTCCATCAACTGTTGGTGTGTTTTCAGTCATGTGTCCAACAAATAGTGCGGAGGATAGTGCACACACACACACACACACACACACACACACACATAGACTGAAACAGACGAATGGTTCGCCAGAGGTGTCCACCATTACATGGTCAGCAAAGTGTCAACTCGTTGCATGGTTCCATGGCATTTCGTCCTGCAACAATTGCTCCCGTGAAATATCTGAGAAATGTTTAAGCCAAACATAAATTCTACTTACAAACATAACCGTAATCATAATCCTCACTTCAAGCTAAATCTTAAACCCTGATCAAAATCCTAACCCAGATCCTTAGAGAAAATGAGCAATTGTCACAGGAGCTAATATCGTGTTATCCAACTCGGCGCACCGTTCTGAGAAATAGGAAAATGAATGAGTAATTAGGTCCTACTCCTACCAAGTACGTTCACATTTTTATGGCATGAACATCGCATTTTAGAAATCGAGGTTCGATTGAATGCAGGAATGAATGAATGAATGAATGAATGAATGAATGAATGAATGAATGAATGAATGGATGCCTGAATGAGTGAATATGAGTGAATGAATGAATGAATGAATGAATAATGAATGGATGAATTAGTGAGTGAATGTATGAATGAATGAATGAATGAATGAATGAATGAATGAATTCATGAATTCATGAATGAATAAATGAATGAATGAATAAGTGAATGAGTGACTGAATAAATGAGTGAATTATATCAGTTTTACGAAATACATTCTTGGATGAAGTGTGCATGTGTTGGCAAACTTAGAGCACAAACGTCATCTCATGCTATAGTGGGCCTGCTTTGTTTGGTAGAATCAGTAAAAATAAAAATCAAGTATAATCTTAGAATTTAGAATCCTGAAAGAAGAGAAATGCGTCCATATCTTGACTCAAGTGTGCAGACTCATATACAGTCCCTTTGCCAAGATATCGGAGTACCACATTACCTCATTTAAAAACAATTAGTATCCATATCATAATCAAATTAGACGGATATAGACTAGGAAAAGCTTAATGTCGAATGTTCAAAGCCGATTGAAAAGGTTATGTAAGCTGGTAATGTAAACTGGCGCAATGCCATTATTAAAAGGGGTCAAACTTTAGATTGCGTACTAGTCTAGGAAACGGATGTTCGGAAAGTGAACCTGTTTAATAAGTCCTAACCTTTTCACTGTTAACGAGTTTTCGAAGGGAGGCAAATAAAATCATAAAATAGGGGAAAGTGTCGCACCTTCGGAGTGCGTTGCTTGTTGAAAGAATGAAATGACTCCTTGTTCAAGTTGAATTTTATCAGAGAAGCTGAATAATATATGTAAAAGATGAATAACGTAAAAATCATTTAAACAGAATAGTCGAATTTTCATCGATTTTGGTGTTAAATAAAAAAGAAAAACACTAGGATTCTACAGCTTTATTATCTTTTTGCAAAACGGTATGATCAGTTGAGACTACATATTTATACAAACTAAATGAGGCATTCACTAAAATCCCCTCTCAAGCCTACCAATGAACAGTACCCAAAACTACACTACAATTCACTTTCAAAATGAAGTCTTTGAGAAACACCAGTGCCTTTTCTGTGCGAACCAAGCAAAGGTGAATCTTAGGAGTGAAGAGGTTGTAGTTGTTGTAGTTGTAGAGGTTGTAGTTGCCGAATTTTTGGCGAGATGGTAGGTTGATTAACATAGTCTGTTGATTGCCTGAAAGTATTAGCTTTTCTGTACAAACCAACGGGAAGTCCCTGGTTTAATGGTTTGATTTGATTTGATTTGATTTGATTTGATTTGATTTGATTTGATTTGATTTGATTTGATTTGATTTGATTTGATTTGATTTGATTTGATTTGATTTATTGATTTAATGTGCATGTTGATGACGTAAATAGTCATTCTTATTGTCGAAAACGGAAATACATTTGACTTTGCATTTTTATTTTGAATCGGAACAATACATTTACTTATTATATGCATTGTTTCAGACCTGTATTTTTTAATTCATCTCGTTGTCTCTCGTAAAAATAATGAGAATTAAGGAAGCTACCACAGGTCTATTCCATCATAATGACGATTGAGAAAGTGATATCGTAAATCAAAACCGCCTGATAATGTTGACTCATGAAACAAATTAAAGTAGGGCCTATACTTCAAATCTTTTACTAGTGTTTCTACACCTGTTACATAACGTGAGGTGGGCAAGCGACACATCAGGGATGCAAGTGAATTTAAAGAAGTTTTTGATATAAAGTATGTTTTAGTATGTGTTTAGCGTGACTTTTTTTCTTTTATGTCGGTTGCATATGACTGGGAATATCCCTCAATCGTACCACGCACACATTCGGAAAACTGCAAGAAATAATATCTTATGTTTACAACGAAAGGAAAATCCTTGGTTCAGTAGTTTGATGTTATAGTAGATGCCTTGTCAAGGGTATAGATTAGAAGTGTAGATACTACACATATCTATAACGATATTAACTTTTCATTTCTTATAACAATGCATTTCAAGTTTTGTTGATTCAATTACACTGTTTCAAATTTGGTTTCGAATATTTCTCCCCATTGTTATCCGTGACCACATTCTATTATATACCAACTAAAATAATGAGAATCAAGTAATATGCCAGTGGTCCACCTCGTCATATTGAAGACTGAGAGAATAATTTCTGAGTTTAAACCTCCAACAATCAAAAAATGTTGACCTTTAAAAGTGAAAGTACTTGAACACTTTCACTGTTCACTTCCGTGTCAGATGACTTTTAACTTGGGGTACACGAGGGACGCATCAGGGATCCAAATGAATTTTAATGGATTTTAATTCATGTTCACCTTGATTTTTTTTTTCTTTTGTGTCTGTTGGATCCGACGGGGAATATCCCTGAATAGGTATCAGGCAAACACAGGGAAAATTGCAAGAAATTATAGTTTTTGGTTGACAAATCAATGGAAAATCCCGGGTTTAGTGGTTCAATGTGCCACTAGTTATGCTCTCTGGATAATATGGAATATAATTTATTATTGCAACAATAAACATCACTATCATCACCATTTCAAAGTGATTGTAGTTTATCCCTGGCATTATCACCATCGTCGTGCCATCGAGCAAATCGATAAAACGGTTACAGCTCGTTATTCCGAAGGTTCGTTTTTCCGAAGGCTCTTCAGTCCGAAGATTCTTTATTCCGAAGGTTCGTTTTTCCGAATTTCATTTTCGGATGAACAAATCTTCGGAATAACGAACCTTCGGAATAACGCCACAAATGCTCGGATTAACGAACCCTTTTTCATTTTCGGATTAACGAACCTCTAGGTATAGGGAATTTGCGTGTTTCGGATTAACGAACCTTCGGAATAACGAACCTTCGGAAAATCGAACCTTCGGAATAACGAACAGTACCCGATAAAACCAGGAATGATGAATCTGTGTATATAAGCTCAATCTCAATTACACTATGGTTACCCTATTTGACCTTGTAAATACATAATTTAAAAAAAAA
>CM067072.1:33457232-33492232 GCA_033980235.1 Diadema setosum
TAAATATCGATCAAGGTGACATATGCGACATCAAATATCAGACTATATATCAATTGTACGCCACCACACTCAGTTACGTCATTAGACCTATATGCATAAATACATACATGCATACATACACATACGTTATCATGCAAATATTTTTTTTTCAAAGATATACGTAGGCCTTGTATGAATCACTGGGGTTATTCTATCACCAGTTTTTCCTACTGTAAAATTTTCGAGCTATCTTAGTAATCATGTGCAACTGGGATGCGGAATGGATTTTCATTCATCTGTTCATATAATTTTGTAGACTATATGAAGAACAATAGATTTCACCCTTGTATTGGTGAAATTAGAATTCACGAAGCTTTTGATTTTCAATATCAGCGTTCATCCTACATGGTCAGTATCACTGTAAAATCAAGGGGGTTTTATACATGGAGTTCCAACTGCCTGTAATCATTCAAAAAGCTTTCAGATTTCTATTGATGTACACAAGAATTCCACAGGTACACTTGCGCCTTTGATGATCGATGTTCGACGCCGCCGTCTTGCTGAGCATTCTGAAGATTCATTTTGAACGTTATCATAATGTTGGCCATATTTTGCTTATCTATTTATTACATTAAATGAAATTTCACTTAATGATAAAACATGTAAAACAAAAGTCAATTCCGCACAGAAATTTGCGCAAAAGTGTAAATCAGAGCTTTATCATATGAAAATGTTTAAAACTGTACCATCCTGGAGAGCTGGTTTAATCACTTTTCCGCTTAATTTCCACAAATGAAGCTAATATGGAATCATCTTCAAGTATAATAAATAGATATATAAGATTAGTGCCCGGGTATGCCCAGTCTAGTAATTTTCATCTTTATTTCAGCATATTTGCTCAATTTGTATTCTTGCATCCTCTTGTCTGCACCACCTACCTTTTATAAGAAGGAATAGCGAAAAATAATTACCATCACAAAGACATATCTTCCTTCGAAAGTGGCTGATGATTATGCAATGAGACACGAGTCAATTGTCTTTATCTGCGCGGCAGATCCTGTTTGGCACATGCTTCAAATATTTTTTAGCGGTGGCTTCGAACATCTTGCAAAGGAAATAAGACAGTTGTGACTCCATTCTCTAGAACCTCCTTGGTCAAATACATACAATCAAGGGTCGATTCCCGGTATCCCCACCAACCTACAATAATCTCACATCCCTACAATATTCCGAGAACAGAAGCAATTCCAGTCGGCGTACAATAGATTGTCCTTTTAAGGCTCAATCTCCATTAAAATACTAATGGATATTTGCATTCTTTTCTTACAAAGCGATTTCTAACAAAATACATAACAGAGACTCCATCGGAAAATAGGGAGTTTTATGACCACAAGAAGTTAATGCCCTTTTGGTTTAGAAGTCAACTTTAAATAATTGCAGATACACATATCCCAAGAAATACTCTACACATCTTGTGAATATCATGAATGTTCGTGGTGAATAAGTCACTTCTTTCATTGAATCAAAACAAACGACTAATCATAGTAATAGACGACTAACTGCAAAATGTGTCGCCATTTGTATATTGCAAATCCTAACCGATTCAATTGATATCAAATCGAGAAGCCCAAAGTTGCTAACCCCATTATTATTAGTATGTATAATGTGGCAACCCTCTCCACGTAAAAATACTTTTCACTCTTATGCCGGTTTCCCCGTAATCCCTTGAACGAGTGAGAACATTTGAATGAATACTCCGAAGTCTCCAGCGTTTCTCCCACATAGATGTTTGCGCGGACAGCCAGATAGTGAAATCTTCACACGTAAATCAATTTCACCGGTACTTCAGCAAACTCTAATATTGAGATCATCTCGTCACCTGCATGTTTGAAAATAAGATTAGAAAATGCTCAGATTAAATTTTTGCCTATTAACAAAAAAAAAAATCAATAAATTTGAATGTAGGCCTTTATTGGGTGAATGGTGGGCCGTTTATCTCAAGGAAAACATGAATGCTTAGGAATTTGTGTTTTTCTTTAAAGAGAAAAAGATGTGAGGAAATACTTTTTTTTAATATAATTACCCTTCTATTTGTGTTTTTATATGACGCTGTGTGATTGTCCTGTTCATTTGGTAATTGTTACTTGTTATTTTCCAGTATATATTCCAGTATATATCCCAGTATAAGTATGTTGTTTTTGAAAGTTATGTTTTATAATGCCATACTATATAAATTAGCTTTTGAGCTTTTATTTGCATGTGGGTTTTTTTTTCAATCAGTCAATTATACTGATTGCTTATCCCTTATATTCCTTACAGAGATTTGCTCCGAAAACTACTTTCAAAATCTTGTAAAAAAAACATTCTTTCTGTTCCCATTTTACAGTTGACATGTAATGGGGCATCATAATATTTCTAGGGATTGAATATCGTTGGATGATTTCGGCACAATAATTTTGTCATTTTTTTTTTCTCAATTCAGTTCCATTCGATTCTAAATTATTTTCGTTTTGGAAAAAAACCCCACAATGGCTCAAACCTAACTCTTTTTTGTAACAAGATGACTGTAATGTGGATTTTCACCTTGAAATTAATATGGTAAACATCAATAACGAAATATTATGAAAGTGAAACACTGTGATAAATCATCAAAGTGAACAACCCGTCATGTGCAAACAAAATTCAAAGATTTAGGGTGATCGCATGTCAGGCAAATTAGTCAAACATTGTACAGTAACACATTAATCGGACACTGGTTATTGGCTTACCGTCTGTGTCATGTTCGGTGATTAAAGCCCAGAAGTCACTCAGCGTGCCGCCCTCTAACGACCACTCTACAACACCGACCATGTCGTCGTTGTCAAGATCGATTCGTGAGAAGACCTCTTCCCTTTCAATATCATCGATAGGGGGCAGTGTAACATCAACAGCTTCATCCTGCACCGACCGACGGAGTCTAAAAATAAACACACGTAAAAGAAAGTGTAAATAGTGGAAAAGTCAAAGTAATTTATTGGAAAGTCAACAGAGGCTGACACGGTCGATCAGGGAAGAGGTAGGTATAGGCGCCCAGTGGATTGTACGCTAGCAGCGGAAGAGCACAATCATATTCAGTGACAGTGATCCAATTTTATCAGGACCCTTCCTTTTCGAAGCGTTATCATTCTAACAGATTAGCAGCTTGAATTGCAATAATGTCATTGATATTTGTTCAATTTGTTGTTGTTGTTGTTGTTTTTTTTTTGTAATACAGTTCTTTTATCCATCTATAACTCAAACAAGACATTATTCACTGTCCACATGACTGACATAATCAAACAATCAGAACTAAATCACATTTAAATGAAGATAAATTTCAGCATAACAAAGGAAAATCAGTGAATCTTGCATAGAGATTTGTTGAATTTGTTGCTGAGGAACACTGTCGTTACATTGCATTGTATAATTTATGTATATATATATATATATATATATATACATTTTATACAATTCATGAAAAAAAAAAAACAATATTATATCAAAGTATTGAGAGGTGTATCCTGAACTTACAGAAAATTTGCCTGTCTCACAGGTATTTCTACGTTCCCATGTTTATTTAATTATCTGGATTTTTTTTTTTTTTTTTTGATATTGATTTGTTGATATTTAAGTATAGGCTATATATATATATATGTGAACACAAACATGTTTATGATGTCGTGATATATCCCGAACTTACCGATTTGGCCCCCTTCTGCCCCTTCCTGGTATTTCTAAACGACCGTCGCGGTATTTGGGGGAGTTCTTCTTCCTCTTCCCACAGGCCTCCGTGGATGCTATCGCCCCGATGACAAGGAGCAGAAGGATGACGTTGCCAAGGTTACAATGCATTTTGTTTTTGTCGATCTCAAAGGTTAGGAAATACCTGTAGAACAGTAGAACCAACAAAAAATAAGAATGAAAACATGACATTAGAATGATAGAATGAGTGATGACCAGAGAAAGAGAAGTTATTTATTCTTCGTTTTTATTCCTGCCTATAATGAGTTCTATCAAAATGTGAAGACAGCAACTCTATAAGTTGTTTTTATGAACTCAATCTTTCAATGAGGTAAGAAATACCAGTATTCTTTACTTTGCAGTCTTCCTTTTCTTCAGCTTAGAAAGTAATCAAGCGACATTTTCAAAGGACGATTACGTATACCAGTCATGCCAGTACTTGGTTTCAATCCGACACAAACATGGAGTATCCAAACTTTACAGCAGTGCCATTTACGCCTCATACATTAATATTTTGCTGAATTCTTGATTAAAGCTTTTGTGGTATCGGTATTGAAGGCAATGTTCTATTTTTCAAAAACGCATATTTAACTCATGAGAAATCCCTAAGAAGACCGACCTTACGAGCCATATTCACGCTTTGCGCTCGCAAAAATGCAGAAACAAAATTCTTAATAGTCTTTTGCACTGCAGAACAAAGTATGTGTTGTAAATGCGATCTTAACCTCCGCATCTCTTGTTATAACAATTATATGGCATTCATTTGACACATTACTCTGCCTACTAAGTATCTTTGAAACAGATCAAAGACACCAAATTTGAAAATTGTAAACAATCTTACCTTAATAGTCAGCGTTAAAAGTATGTCTCCTCGCGGTTATATTACACACGTGAAGATGATATTTCAGTCACTATCAGTCAATGCTGTACAAAAGGCCTATGTCTGTCAGCTGGGATTTCTGGTCAATTTATACATTGCCGCAGAGGAAACGCATGCGTGTTCTGATAGAATGACGTATGTATCTATTTGCCTTCCCCATTGTTCTAATTCACCACAGAAAAAAAATGGGGGCTTCCCCCCTTCAAAAATCTCGTTGGGGTTATTTCAGACGAGGTTCGGGAATTTTCACTTCGTAGTTATAATGAAAGTTATATCGGAACAGTCTTTCCAACATCAATTTTACAGCAAAGGAGGTAGGATAAATTCATATCACATTAAGATACTCTATTGTGGAAACAATTAAGTGCGAATTGAAAATTGATATCGCACGTGCTTCTTTGATTTTTTTTTTCAGTGGTAGCATCGTACTGAGTCTCTTCCCCCCCCCCCCCCCCAAAAAAAAAAGTTTAGCAGTACAACTCTCTTTTTCGGGATAACATCGGTGTATTGGTCAAAAGCCATTAACAGTATGAGGTGAAGTGGTTGAGAGCGCCCTGGAGAAACGAATTAGAAAAAGCCTTGCTATATGGACAGATTCCACAAAACATCAAACTATAGAAAGCTTTGTGAAAACGTGCAACTGAAAATTTAGTTCTTTCCTCTGTAAATTTCCTGCTGTACAAGAGACATCAAAAGGTTCAGCGCATTCAGCTCTCTGCGGCCAATTGTATGTCTAGAACGGGTTGCCAAATTAGAAACACATTTTTCCCTTAGAACTGGCTGTCAGTTTCCTGTACGACAGGATCATTATCTCAGCAATTCTGAAGACTCTCAACGTAAGCCATTTTAATAGCATGTCCCGGGTACACACGTTACTCATCGGTTTTCTTACATCCTCAAGATCTCATGGCAAAATCTCTTTATTTTTTCATGTTTTATTTATTTATTTTTTTTTTGGGGGGGGGAGGGTATCTTATAGATGATAATCACGAACATAAATCTAATTAAATCGATTAACCATTATCCATCATATAATATGTGGCGCAAAATTTCGTTGGTCGCTATTACTAAAAAACCTTTAGCTTTGTGAAGTAGAAACAAGGTCATATAACTACCACACCAAATATATCAAAGCAACATTTCTGAACTTTTCGAACGGGGTAATAATCATTCTAATGGTAATAATAATAATGGTAATAATGTCCATAATATTAACTGTAATATTAATGATAACAATCATGAATCACCATACTAATATCGATAATTGCAGCAATAATTCTTCCCTCTTTAAAGATAATAATAATAATAATTTTTCCCTCTTTAAAGATAGCTGGGACGAGGAAACAGCTGGTATTTCACATTTTCATTGCACTGCAACTGGTTATTGAATGTCTTTTTTTCCTGGATTGTGTTCCCTTCTTAATACACGCAATGTACACATTTCTAATACTGTCTAAACGGTATCATTGTTATTATATATTAAGTCATATTGTATTGCCAGAACGACAATGGTTCATCCGCTTACAGCATGTGGCTTTTCGGACCCCTAACCTGCACTAGAGAAGAATTTGCTATATAACTGTGTAATTGTACTTTTTTATTTTGTTTTTCTCTTATGTTCCGATCATCGTTGTACTCGTGCTCCCTTTCTCAATCTTAAACTCGTTTTTAACTGGGACCTACGCTCAACAAGCTCGCTTTTAAGTAGGTTCCTTCAATTTTCTTTAGCATTCATTCACAGATTCCAAACTTAACAGATCGACCACTATTATGTTTTATATATTTGCAATATTCTATGTATGTCATGTATTTCATTTAATTTTGTTATATTTGATGTAATTTTTCATCGAGAAATATGAAAATAAATTGAAATTGAATTGAAATGAATAATATTACAGTAATAAGAATGATGTAAATGCAATGATGTAAAACTGCTCTATATTTACTAACATGACCTTTTACTAACAAATCATTATACTGTTTAAGAGATTGAAAAGAATGAAACAGAAATGATCAAGTGTATTTCAAAGTATATACTTGAACATTATCATAATTATGTTTGCTACATCAAGGCATTATGGCACAATACCTGAATCATTTTGGAAGACAAAGACAAAACTTACGAATGCCAGCGCAATATTGTCGACAGTATATTTTACGAAAACGGAATTCATTTCAGAAATGACTTTATGACAGTATGAATGATGAAATGAAGTTGTCAATAGTGCGACTTGGACATTGCTTACTTTATAGCATCAGATGGGCAATTTCACAGTCCAGGAAATGTAAGTACTTGAAAAAGTATGAGCTCCACAGAACTAAGCTTATATTGAGGGAATCATGAAGCGGGACTTGGATAATCTTCTTGGAGGGGCACATCTCATGATGTATTAATAGCAGATAAAAGTTATCAGAATTATGAATATGATGAAATGGAGTCCTTGATACCAAATCTAGACATTATAACTTTTTTCACCTTTGTTTTGTAGGAGTGATATAATGTCAAAAACAAAAATTAGAAAATTGAATTCAAACTTCATGCCACACATAACACCCTTTTCTGTTCAGATAAAAACTTATGAAGGTATGAAACATTTGACATTGTGGCAGATATTATTTGTATAGTATTATAAAGTTGGTCCCATTATCTTTTATTCGCGCTTTCAAATCTTGTTCTGATATACAAGTTGCGTTTTCTTATATAATGTGTCCATGCCTTTATTCTTTTAAAGTTTTCTAAAGTTCAGCTGGCACTATTACAATAGATGTCTCAATTCTTTCTGAGTTTTCTCTCATTATGCAGACAACCTCAATGTACTATTTTATTTAGTGTGTTTTATTGGTTGTTTATGTTTATAAGTTTCTTCATTTATACTTGATTTGCCTATTTTGTGCGTGAGTGTATGTGTGTGTGTGTGTGTGTGTGTGTTGGTGTTGGTGTCTGTGTGTTTGTGTACGTACCTCTGTAAATAATGTTTTTCGTTCTTCAAATCTGTATGAATGACATTCTTTCTTTCCAACATATGTCTATATAGTGTATAACTAGTGGTCACTAATGCATCATGTATGACCCTATCAACATGATAAAGCAAAACCTGCATGAGACTTGTTTATTTCTACCGAAAATGATATTCTGCTACACTCCCCTCACACACAAACACGAACACACACACACACACACACACACACACACACACACAATGTTCAGAGAAAAGTGTTAATAAGTGGTAATAAGAGGTGATTTTAGTTTAGAAACAAAGTGACGGTGCATTACTACATTACATCCCTTTTTGTAAATGAATGCAAGCTCTTCTGGTGACATTCTTTTATAAAGATTGAAACAGATTTTCTTGGTGATTTGGTCTACTTGGAAAACCCTATTAAACCGTAGATTGGTTCAACTGTTCGTACTTTTGGAGTTCTGAGCAGAGCATGACAAATCGCTTAATTAAAAAAAAAAAGGTACAACAAACGACCAATCAAAAAAAAAATACAACAACAACAACAACAAATGAACTAATACATCAAGAAATTAATATACAAACTGTCATTCTCAAGTCTTATCGAAGGATTACTTGAAAGATATTTCCAATCAAATATATCACCACACAAACCACCTAGCAAAGAACACACCATCCACTCTTTAGCCAAACATGCACATTTTTTTCCCGAAGATTAAATAAGATTAATTTCTCTATGATATCAAATCCATAGACATAACATCAACAATCTTTCCATTTTTCATCACTTTAATGATCAATTGATCCATATGATCAATTTACATATCTTGAATATAACAGGTTAATGTAGCCATTGACATACTTTGCGCAGTATCCTTCATAACATTTCAACGCCAAAGAATATGAACTTCGTGCAATAATTGTCTCTCTACGTTCATATTCTAAGTTTGCTTTTTTTGTCATGACAATGGGGAGATAATCATTTATCTTTGGTCTTGATTCTGAAACAATAATAAATATAAAACACTCATATTTACACACTGAATATATACACTAATTACATCACTTTTAGTATTTACCTCATCCATCGATCACGATGGAACACCCGACATCAAATATCGGACAATATAATTATTAATTGTACACTACGACACCAAATACGCCATCTTGTACACATGCATGCATACATACATGAATGCATACCATATTTTTTCTTAGACGTAGTGTAGATTTCAGATTTAAAATATCTTAAAAAAAAATTATTAAGATGTAAAACATTCGAGATTGTCTACTTCATTATGTGCATACGGTACGTGATTATATGCACTCATCCATTGTCATTATGATAATAATTTTGTAAAGTATGATGAACAGACTGAGTAAATTTTACCACTGTATTGAGGCAATTAGATTTCACCTAGCTTTTGATATTCAATATTACTGACCACTCTACATAATCAGTAACATCATCTAATACAGTTAAGGGTTGATGCTCTCCTTGCCTACAATACTTCTATACATCCAGACAATATTCCGAGAACAGAAGCAATTTCAACCGGCGCACAATAGTCTGTCTTTTGAGGCTCAATCTTCAGTAAATTACTAATAGATATTTGGATTCTCTTCGTACATCGATTTTTCCACAAAGTACATGAAAATGACTCCATCACAAAACAGGGTGTATTATTAGAAGATTAAATGAACAGGTATACAAGGTTTTAACACGACTGACCTCACAATATGAAGTTAATAATGCCCATTTGTTCTGAAGTCAGCGTTAGATATTTATGTACATCCATACAATCAAAAGAAATACTATACACATGAAATGTTGGTGCCGAATAATAGTGACTCTCTTCAATGAATCTAGACAAACAATAAATATATAAATAAACTAACTGTACATATTTCATATATTATATTGTTAACTGCATAGTAAAAACCCCCAACAGATTCAACTGATATTAGATCGAAAGGCCTCAAATTGTATATAGTAAAATCATAATGTAGCAACCCTCTCCAGAAAAAGAATCAGTCCAAAGGTTTAAGATGCCGATGTCATGATTTTCACTCCTAAGGCGGTTTGCTAAATTCCTTGAGCGAATCAACATTATTCAGTGAATACTCAGAAGTCTCCAAGAAGTAACAGCTGTTCTCCCACATAGCTGTTGTCCCGTGCGCAGTCAGACGGTGAAATCTTCACTCGTAAACCAGTCGCACTGGTACTTCAGCGAACTCCGAAATTGAAATCATCTCGTCACCTGCATGTTTGAAAAACAAGATTCGGAAATACTCAGTTTAATTTGTTGTATACACAAAACGCGAATCAACATAACAAAAACAGGAAGCAGCCATATTTTTCATTTAAACTTATTTTCCCATCTTTTCAATAGAAAAAGAATATGCATTTTATGATCAAATGTGAAAAAATAGTATTGTGAGTGATAACCATCATTAATGCACAATAGAACATCATAGTTATCGGGTGAATGGTGCGCTGTTTCTAATAGAACACTTGTGCTCATGATAATATATGTTTTGCTTTAAAGTGAATAAAAAAAAAGAGTTACAGGTATTTCTTTTAGATAATTGCCCATCTATTTTTCATTTTAAAAAGACGCCGTATAATTTTTATGCTTAGATTAATGCTACTTGTTTAGAGCTGAAAATCTGCATATTCTAGTAGTCATTATGTATGTTGTACTTTTAATCATGTGTTATCATGCAATGCATGATTATTTAGCTTTTGGGCTACTGTTTTGCGTGTTGTTTCTTTTTTTTTTAGTGAATCGTTAATCAATCAATTACAGCGTTAAATTAAGAGAGTAAACATCAATAAGGAAACATTACAATAGTAAAACATTGTAACTAAGGATTATCAAAGACAGCAAAATGCTATGTTCAAGAAAAATGAAAGATAATCGCGTTCGTGGCATGCTTGGAAAATTATCCAGACATTTATTTCGTCAGTAACCCACAATGATGTACATTGACTGGACATTGGTTTATGGCTTACCGTCTGTGTCATGTTCCGTAATTAAAGCCCAGAAGTCACTCAATGTGCCGCCCTCTAACGACCACTCTACAACACCAACCATGTCGTCGTTGTCGAGATCGATTCGTGAGAAGACCTCTTCCCTTTCAATATCATCGACAGGGGGCGATGTGACATCAAGAGCTTCATCTTGCACCGACCGACGGAGTCTGAAAAAAGGTACAAGTAAAAGGATAAATGACAACATCAGGATGGCACTGTTGGATTTATATGATTACATAGGTTGAGTTGAATCGGGGAAGGGGCATTCATAATCATTAATGAAGTTAATATCAATATAATCATGACGCTAACCGGAAGGCAAATGGATTATTTTCAATCATATTAATAGTGTAAACTTATTAATAGTGTAAACTATTTTTATGTATACTTTGAAGTATAATTAAAAGATCAAAATTTAAGTTTTGTTATTATTCACAATCTTGTTCTTCTAATTGCCACAATGACGGTTGAAAAATAATGTAAAATGTATTATTTGTAAAATAATGAACGGAGACATGATATAAATAATTTTCGATCTGCCCGATATAACATATATATAATATATAGAGACGAACAGAACAACAGAGGAACAAAGCATGAGTTGAAGAAATCGTGTTGTGGTCTGAACTTACCGCATTCTGGCCTGCCTCACTGGCACTTCTACATGACCGTCCTTGTACTTGGGGGCGCTCTTAGTCTTTCGATCGCAGGCTTCGGAGCAGGCAATAGCCCCAATGACGAGGAGCAGAAGTGCAATGTTTCCAAGGTTACAATACATTCTGATGATCTGGTAGTGTTCTCGATGGACGTACCTGCATAGGTAAGGAACACGGGGCACATAATTATTATAAAGAAAACATTTTGTCTTTAGGTGTTCTTAGGTATTTCAACCATAACCGTTCAAAATATCAACTGTCTGTTCATTTTCTTAAAATCTAATCTTCACTGATGTAGGAAAATCCAGTATTCTCAGCCTTAATTCTAAACTTTGTTTAACACCTTTTGATTAAGATAATCAAACAAAATGTGTACAAGATTGATTTAAACAAAATGCGGTTGTAACAAACATTTAAAGTTTGTGACACGACCTGTCAATAATGTAATGTAAAACAAGCGGAACTTTTGCCAAACCCGTTGTAGTACAGGCAAAGATGAATTTGATGAAAAGAAAAAAAAATGAGTCTTGGATTATAGGATCGATAAAGCAGGCCATCCGCAAGATGACTAAAGCTAGGAACAACTGACATTTATTGTATAATGAAAATGTACGAATGAATTATTGAAATTGTAAGATTGTTTTCTCGAAACGCAGAAATAACATTTTTACGGTAAAAGCAGCATGAATAAACAAACAATTTAGACATTCTTGCAGAACAACTAAATAATCCTTTTCTTGGTTCTATCCTGCTCTCTATCGATCTCACGTTATGAACATGCGACATGCAACTCTCTTCATCTATGTATAGCAATCATTCCAGAATCATATAAAAAAGATCAAAAAGAAAAAGGCAAATCAAGCAATAGGAAGGTAAAACAAAATCTTACCTCAAAAAGTCAGCCTTGGAAAGTGTTTGAGCTTCGGAGATGATGAGTTGATGCTTGAGTTAGAACTGAATGTGCCGATCAGCTGGAAGCTGCTAACATTTATACACTACCAAAGAGGACACGCATGCGCAGTTTTTGTTTGACGTAGGCTTCTATTTCCCCCACAGTGAAAGGATACGGACTGGGATTTCCCCGAAAGAAAGCCAAACATAAAGAATTACTGCTATGCTCAGCCGGGTTTTTTTCGGTAGTTGAAAAAAAAAAGGAGGAAAAGTACAGTTCATGGTAATATCGGTTCCAACATCAACTCTCTCAGTGCAAAAGGAGGAGAATATCATGGTAGCAATCTTCCTTTAGGATACAAACAAAAGTTTGAAAATTGTCTGACAAGGCTTCTTGGTGAATAGGGACTAATAGAGAGATTCAGAAAAGTAAAAAAGATACCTTGCTACATCTTTCCACGACCTCATTCATGCCTCCGATAACTAGAGTCTCACTTCCCCTACCCCTAAAGAGAAATACAATAATGAAATAAAAGAAAAACGATGAATAACAAAGTTCTTGCATGTTTCATATGGAACTAGTTTAGTTTTGTTCTTTTCGCATGTTAATGTTATGTTATTTACCATTTGCAGATGAAACAAAAATCCAACGTTAGTGCAGTAAAAGAGTTCTAAAATGTGAGTTATGCATATAAACAACCCATGCAAATATGTTAATCAGTATGATCCGTGAAGTATTGTTAAATGGGATGGCTATTTACTGATCAGTGGGAATCAGTGGGAATGCTGGGGGGTGATTGTTCCAATCCTTGTGGGATTCATTTAAGAGTACATAATATATCTGTTGTTGTGTGAAAGTTATTTGTTTCAGAATGGTCTCATATTCAAGTAATGTACAGTTTAATGTTCCCAGGTTAGCATGCCTGTACAGTGACGGGGTGATCGTTATAACGATTTACTGCACATTACGTGAATATGAGACCATTCTTAAGCAAATACTTTTCACACAACAATAGATACATAATATGTGACCCTGCACCACAAAACAAACAAAAAGTCGCCAGTCATGAAATTTTACTTAAGGGCATATTCTGAAAGAGCAGACTTTTAGCTTTAAACTGATGTATAACTCAAATCAAATGGACTCTCCTAACCTATCTAAATATTGGAAAGAAGGCACACACTCAGGAAAAGTGTGAACTGAGAAAAGAGGCTCTGAAGTACAGTGTCTTAATTCAAGCGCTTTAGCAATCTTTACCAAGCCGTGCTGGCTGTGCAATGAATGGGACAAGAAACAGGATGTAACCCACCAGAGTAACAACAATGAAGGGATTATCAGATTAAATTGAAATTGATCATGCCTTATTAACACATTCTGTTCTTAATTAATGCCAACTTTCAAAGTAGTAGCGCCATCCTTTCAAAAGTTACAGGACTTGAAAGTGAAGAGTGTGTACAAGGTTTTTAAGAAATGAAAACGGGACTGTATAAAGACACAATTAATCACACTACTCTGCCAAATAATGTTCCAGAAAAATGGCTAAAAAGCACACTTTCCTGTCCGTTTTATGATCCCAAATTTTAGCATAATGTATACAAGAAGAATTGCTCTTTCAGAAAATATGAAAAAGTCAACATCGGTTTGGTTGACCCATTTCACCTATTTTCAGTCTTCACACAAAATCAGTGTGTGCGACTTTTTGTTCGTTTTGTGGTGCACGGTCACTTATACTCTGAAATGAATCCCACAAGGATTGGAACAATCATCCCCCAGCATTCCCACTGATCAGTTACTATAGCCATCAACTTTAAATATACAAAATGTGAACGATAGTTATAATAAAATGTGAACGATAGTTATAATAAAATCGTGATACAACTGACTTACACTTCTATGCACCAATAAATCTCTGCTCTCAACGGTAAACAATACCTTAAAACACGTTTGCACACACACACACACACACTCGCACACACATACATACACACAAACACACACACACACACACACACACACACACACACACACATAGACTGAAACAGACGAATGGTTCGCCAGAGGTGTCCACCATTACATGGTCAGCAAAGTGTCAACTCGTTGCATGGTTCCATGGCATTTCGTCCTGCAACAATTGCTCCCGTGAAATATCTGAGAAATGTTTAAGCCAAACATAAATTCTACTTACAAACATAACCGTAATCATAATCCTCACTTCAAGCTAAATCTTAAACCCTGATCAAAATCCTAACCCAGATCCTTAGAGAAAATGAGCAATTGTCACAGGAGCTAATATCGTGTTATCCAACTCGGCGCACCGTTCTGAGAAATAGGAAAATGAATGAGTAATTAGGTCCTACTCCTACCAAGTACGTTCACATTTTTATGGCATGAACATCGCCTTTTAGAAATCGAGGTTCGATTGAATGCAGGAATGAATGAATGAATGAATGAATGAATGAATGGATGCCTGAATGAGTGAATATGAGTGAATGAATGAATGAATGAATGAATAATGAATGGATGAATTAGTGAGTGAATGTATGAATGAATGAATGAATGAATGGATGGATGCCTGAATGAGTGAATATGAGTGAATGAATGAATTAATGAATGAATGAATGAATAATGAATGGATGAATTAGTGAGTGAATGTATGAATGAATGAATGAATGAATGAATGAATGAATTCATGAATGAATAAATGAATGAATGAATAAGTGAATGAGTGAGTGAATAAATGAGTGAATTATATCAGTTTTACGAAATACATTCTTGGATGAAGTGTGCATGTGTTGGCAAACTTAGAGCACAAACGTCATCTCATGCTATAGTGGGCCTGCTTTGTTTGGTAGAATCAGTAAAAATAAAAATCAAGTATAATCTTAGAATTTAGAATCCTGAAAGAAGAGAAATGCGTCCATATCTTGACTCAAGTGTGCAGACTCATATACAGTCCCTTTGCCAAGATATCGGAGTACCACATTACCTCATTTAAAAACAATTAGTATCCATATCATAATCAAATTAGACGGATATAGACTAGGAAAAGCTTAATGTCGAATGTTCAAAGCCGATTGAAAAGGTAATGTAAGCTGGTAATGTAAACTGGCGCAATGCCATTATTAAAAGGGGTCAAACTTTAGATTGCGTACTAGTCTAGGAAACGGATGTTCGGAAAGTGAACCTGTTTAATAAGTCCTAACCTTTTCACTGTTAACGAGTTTTCGAAGGGAGGCAAATAAAATCATAAAATAGGGGAAAGTGTCGCACCTTCGGAGTGCGTTGCTTGTTGAAAGAATGAAATGACTACTTGTTCAAGTTGAATTTTATCAGAGAAGCTGAATAATATATGTAAAAGATGAATAACGTAAAAATCATTTAAACAGAATAGTCGAATTTTCATCGATTTTGGTGTTAAATAAAAAAGAAAAACACTAGGATTCTACAGCTTTATTATCTTTTTGCAAAACGGTATGATCAGTTGAGACTACATATTTATACAAACTAAATGAGGCATTCACTAAAATCACCTCTCAAGCCTACCAATGAACAGCACCCAAAACTACACTACAATTCACTTTCAAAATGAAGTCTTTGAGAAACACCAGTGCCTTTTCTGTGCGAACCAAGCAAAGGTGAATCTTAGGAGTGAAGAGGTTGTAGTTGTTGTAGTTGTAGAGGTTGTAGTTGCCGAATTTTTGGCGAGATGGTAGGTTGATTAACATAGTCTGTTGATTGCCTGAAAGTATTAGCTTTTCTGTACAAACCAACGGGAAGTCCCTGGTTTAATGGTTTGATTTGATTTGATTTGATTTGATTTGATTTGATTTGATTTGATTTGATTTGATTTGATTTGATTTGATTTATTGATTTAATGTGCATGTTGATGACGTAAATAGTCATTCTTATTGTCGAAAACGGAAATACATTTGACTTTGCATTTTTATTTTGAATCGGAACAATACATTTACTTATTATATGCATTGTTTCAGACCTGTATTTTTTAATTCATCTCGTTGTCTCTCGTAAAAATAATGAGAATTAAGGAAGCTACCACAGGTCTATTCCATCATAATGACGATTGAGAAAGTGATATCGTAAATCAAAACCGCCTGATAATGTTGACTCATGAAACAAATTAAAGTAGGGCCTATACTTCAAATCTTTTACTAGTGTTTCTACACCTGTTACATAACGTGAGGTGGGCAAGCGACACATCAGGGATGCAAGTGAATTTAAAGAAGTTTTTGATATAAAGTATGTTTTAGTATGTGTTTAGCGTGACTTTTTTTCTTTTATGTCGGTTGCATATGACTGGGAATAGCCCTCAATCGTACCACGCACACATTCGGAAAACTGCAAGAAATAATATCTTATGTTTACAACGAAAGGAAAATCCTTGGTTCAGTAGTTTGATGTTATAGTAGATGCCTTGTCAAGGGTATAGATTAGAAGTGTAGATACTACACATATCTATAACGATATTAACTTTTCATTTCTTATAACAATGCATTTCAAGTTTTGTTGATTCAATTACACTGTTTCAAATTTGGTTTCGAATATTTCTCCTCATTGTTATCCGTGACCACATTCTATTATATACCAACCAAAATAATGAGAATCAAGTAATATGCCAGTGGTCCACCTCGTCATATTGAAGACTGAAAGAATAATTTCTGAGTTTAAACCTCCAACAATCAAAAAATGTTGACCTTTAAAAGTGAAAGTACTTGAACACTTTCACTGTTCACTTCCGTGTCAGATGACTTTTAACTTGGGGTACACGAGGGACGCATCAGGGATCCAAATGAATTTTAATGGATTTTAATTCATGTTCACCTTGATTTTTTTTTTCTTTTGTGTCTGTTGGATCCGACGGGGAATATCCCTGAATAGGTATCAGGCAAACACAGGGAAAATTGCAAGAAATTATAGTTTTTGGTTGACAAATCAATGGAAAATCCCGGGTTTAGTGGTTCAATGTGCCACTAGTTATGCTCTCTGGATAATATGGAATATAATTTATTATTGCAACAATAAACATCACTATCATCACCATTTCAAAGTGATTGTAGTTTATCCCTGGCATTATCACCATCGTCGTGCCATCGAGCAAATCGATAAAACGGTTACAGCTCGTTATTCCGAAGGTTCGTTATTCCGAAGGCTCTTCAGTCCGAAGATTCTTTATTCCGAAGGTTCGTTTTTCCGAATTTCATTTTCGGATGAACAAATCTTCGGAATAACGAACCTTCGGAATAACGCCACAAATGCTCGGATTAACGAACCCTTTTTCATTTTCGGATTAACGAACCTCTAGGTATAGGGAATTTGCGTGTTTCGGATTAACGAACCTTCGGAATAACGAACCTTCGGAAAATCGAACCTTCGGAATAACGAACAGCACCCGATAAAACCAGGAATGATGAATCTGTGTATATAAGCTCAATCTCAATTACACTATGGTTACCCTATTTGACCTTGTAAATACATAATTTAAAAAAAAAATCCTACAAAAGAGTTCAAGACTAAACGGCCATCATATGGCAATTATTCCTTTGCTTGATATAGTCGGTTTCGAAATCAGTGTCCTTTCTCCATGATAAAAGATACAGGTCGTGCAAAAAAAAAAAATATATATATTTATTCTCCTTTTTGTTTTGTCATGCAAGAGATCGGCCTCTTTGAGCCAAAGACATTACTTGCCGGAAAGGAAGAGTCTACTTGTATTTGTTTTTGCTCTTTTGATACATGCAAGAAATAAACCTGGAAATTCCCAGACATGATCTCTGAATCCATCGTTCACTGAAGGAAGCTAAAGAACTTCTCACTTCCTTGATAACAAACAAGCAGAATAGAAATCAAAACATGGCATCCACCGCGCAGTGCATCTTTTGGTGCCTCTCATCGAGGTTACGATGAAACAGACTCCATGTTATAGTAATGGAATAATTAATCCCCAAATGTCCTAATTCTGAAAGATGCTTGAGTTTGTGAAATCGTGAAATTTCAGAAACTTAATCAGCAACACTGTTATATTATCTGTGATACAAGGGGTGATGTAAGTGATATGAATGTCGTAACTGCAGAGAAAATCGACAACCAAAAGACTTTACAATCTATAAACTGCCTCTCCAATTTGAATCCTGAATTCAAATTTTGCATAAATTATACATCGTTATAGGGAGAGGGAGGGGACAATGAGTGGTCAAGTTTGTATGTATGTAGGTATAATTATAATTATATATATATATATATATATATATATATATATATATATATAATATATATATATATATGTGTGTGTGTGTGTGTGTGTGAGTGTGCGTGTGTGTGCCTGTGTCTGTGTCTGTGTCTGTGGGCGCGAGTGGGTATGTGTGTCTAGAAGATGTGAAATTTTGTAGGAGAGGTGAAATACATCACGCATGGCCGAAAATGAGGTAGTGTTTACTACCACTGAAAAGCGTCTGAAAACACAGTTTCTTTTCTTCGACTCACACGCCCATGATTATAGCCCTATCAACATGTATGCCTATTTTTCCCTTATTCTTCGTTGGGTTTTGTTGTTCGTTGCTCAAATATCAATGGTAATTATTTTGGTGTCTTTTTTTTTTGTTTTGTTATTTTCTAAAGAAAATTTCACCAAATATCTATTTGTAATTTTATGAACACCAAGTGTAAAACGAGGAACAAGTCTGAGACTTGAACCCGCATCACCTACAGCATGCATCACAACCGCTGCGGCGGCTGAGCTGAAACCATTTCATGGATGTGACTCGATAGCCTTTTAACAGAAGCCAGTGGCTCAACTCTCTCCATATCTTGATCTTATTCCCAATTCATTCGCCTCAAGTAAGACATTGTAAGATAATAGAATCAATTTGCCTGGTAAGCAGTAAAGGTGACGCGGGTTCAAATCCCAGGCCAGTATAATACTCCTCAATAATAGATATTTCATTCTATAGGTGAAAGCGTGAAAAGTGGTATCTTTTTTTTTTTCAGATGAATTCTGATATTTCTTGGTAATATTTTTTCTGGGAGCTCTCTATTAAGCCGTTCCGAAAAGTACTGATCATGTTTTGAAGTTCTCGAAAGAGGCTTGGAATTCACTAAGCTAAAACAAACAAACAAACAAACAAACAAAAATACAACAAACAAAAACAAGCAAACAAACAACATGCAAGACCTAACTAAATCATGAAAAATGAGTTAAACGAGTCATTTTCAAATTTACTTTGTACTCAAGAGTTACTTTTAAGAATATGACGTCTTTGAACGAATGTCTCACCACAGAAACCACATTACAAAGAACACGATCCCTTTTTTTTTTTTTGTTTACTTCAACAAATTCACTATTAAAGATTGACGTACATTCATTAGAAACATGATCATAAGTCCGTAAAAATGACACCAATCAAAATTATTTTCATTTTTTCGTCACCTTAACGATCGCTATGATCCATTGATGTGTTTTGAATATAACAGATGAAATACAGCCATTGACATGTTCACACATAAAACTTTTAGCGCCAAAGAATATGAACTTTGTCAATGTTTGTGCAATCGCCTGTACGTTCATAGTACAAAGTGTAAGATGTGATGTCACTGAAATGAGACAATTAATGATTCTTGGTCTCAATTCTGAGACAAAGATACACACATACACACACACACACACACATATTACATGTATATATATATATTTATATATATGTGTGTATATATATATATTTACACACATATATGTCTGTACATCTCATTTATATATATATATATGTATATATATTTACACACATATATGTCTCCATATCTCATTTATATATATATATATATATATATATAATGCATCGACCTATCTATTCTGTTCATTATATACAACGCCTAAACATCATAGAGATACATCATTCAGCAGAAATACATCGCATGTCATATTTATAATTTAAAAAGTTGACCAAAGATTTACAGGGCATTTTATACAGTGGTCGAACATGAAAAATATATATACATATGAATATCGATCAAGGTGACATATGCGACATCAAATATCAGACTATATATCAATTGTACGCCACCACACTCAGTTACGTCATTAGACCTATATGCATAAATACATACATGCATACATACACATACGTTATCATGCAAATATTTTTTTTTCAAAGATATACGTAGGCCTTGTATGAATCACTGGGGTTATTCTATCACCAGTGGTTCCTACTGTAAAATTTTCGAGCTATCTTAGTAATCATGTGCAACTGGGATGCGGAATGGACATTCATTCATCTGTTCATATAATTTTGTAGACTATGAAGAACAATAGATTTCACCCTTGTATTGGTGAAATTAGAATTCACGAAGCTTTTGATTTTCAATATCAGCGTTCATCCTACATAGTTAGTATCACCGTAAAATCAAGGGGGTTTTATACATGGAGTTCCAACTGCCTGTAATCATTCAAACAGCTTTCAGATTTCTATTGATGTACACAAGAATTCCACAGGTACACTTGCGCCTTTGATGATCGATGTTCGACGCCGCCGTCTTGCTGAGCATTCTGAAGATTCATTTTGAACGTTATCATAATGTTGGCCATATTTTGCTTATCTATTTATTACATTAAATGAAATTTCACTTAATGATAAAGCATGTAAAGCAAAAGTCAATTCCGAACAGAAATTTGTGCAAAAGTGTAAATCAGAGCTTTATCATATGAAAATGTTTAAAACTGTACCATCCTGGAGAGCTGGTTTAATCACTTTTCCGCTTAATTTCCACAAATGAAGCTAATATGGAATCATCTTCAAGTATAATAAATAGATATATAAGATTAGTGCCCGGGTATGCCCAGTCGAGTAATTTTCATCTTTATTTCAGCATATTTGCTCAATTTGTATTCTTGCATCTTCGTGTCTGTACCACCTACCTTTTATAAGAAGGAATAGCGAAAAATAATTACCATCACAAAGACATATCTTCCTTCGAAAGTGGCTGATGATTATGCAATGAGACACGAGTCAATTGTCTTAGTATCTGCGCGGCAGATCCTGTTTGGCACATGCTTCAAATATTTTTTAGCGGTGGCTTCGAACATCTTGCAAAGGAAATAAGACAGTTGTGACTCCATTCTCTAGAACCTCCTTGGTCAAATACATACAATCAAGGGTCGATTCCCGGTATCCCCACCAACCTACAATAATCTCACATCCATACAATATTCCGAGAACAGAAGCAATTCCAGTCGGCGTACAATAGATTGTCCTTTTAAGGCTCAATCTCCATTAAAATACTAATGGATATTTGCATTCTTTTCTTACAAAGCGATTTCTAACTAAATACATAACAGAGACTCCATCGGAAAATAGGGAGTTTTATGACCACAAGAAGTTAATGCCCTTTTGGTTTAGAAGTCAACTTTAAATAATTGCAGATACACATATCCCAAGAAATACTCTACACATCTTGTGAATATCATGAATGTTCGTGGTGAATAAGTCACTTCTTTCATTGAATCAAAACAAACGACTAATCGTAGTAATAGACGACTAACTGCAAAATGTGTCGCCATTTGTATATTGCAAATCCTAACCGATTCAATTGATATCAAATCGAGAAGCCCAAAGTTGCTAACCCCATTATTATTAGTATGTATAATGTGGCAACCCTCTCCACGTAAAAATACTTTTCACTCTTATGCCGGTTTCCCCGTAATCCCTTGAACGAGTGAGAACATTTGAATGAATACTCCGAAGTCTCCAGCGTTTCTCCCACATAGATGTTTGCGCGGACAGCCAGATAGTGAAATCTTCACACGTAAATCAATTTCACCGGTACTTCAGCAAACTCTAATATTGAGATCATCTCGTCACCTGCATGTTTGAAAATAAGATTAGAAAATGCTCAGATTAAATTTTTGCCTATTGACAAAAAAAAAATCAATAAATTTGAATGTAGGCCTTTATTGGGTGAATGGTGGGCCGTTTATCTCAAGGAAAACATGAATGCTTAGGAATTTGTGTTTTTCTTTAAAGAGAAAAAGATGTGAGGAAATACTTTAATTACCCTTCTATTTGTGTTTTTATATGACGCTGTGTGATTGTCCTGTTCATTTGGTAATTGTTACTTGTTATTTTCCAGTATATATTCCAGTATATATCCCAGTATAAGTATGTTGTTTTTGAAAGTTATGTTATAATGCCATACTATATAAATTAGCTTTTGAGCTTTTATTTGCATGTGGGTTTTTTTTTCAATCAGTCAATTATACTGATTGCTTATCCCTTATATTCCTTACAGAGATTTGCTCCGAAAACTACTTTCAAAATCTTGTAAAAAAACATTCTTTCTGTTCCCATTTTACAGTTGACATGTAATGGGGCATCATAATATTTCTAGGGATTGAATATCGTTGGATGATTTCGGCACAATAATTTTGTCATTTTTTTTTCTCAATTCAGTTCCATTCAATTCTAAATTATTTTCGTTTTGGAAAAAAAAACCCACAATGGCTCAAACCTAACTCTTTTTTGTAACAAGATGACTGTAATGTGGATTTTCACCTTGAAATTAATATGGTAAACATCAATAACGAAATATTATGAAAGTGAAACACTGTGATAAATCATCACAAAGTGAACAACCCGTCATGTGCAAACAAAATTCAAAGATTTAGGGTGATCGCATGTCAGGCAAATTAGTCAAACATTGTACAGTAACACATTAATCGGACACTGGTTATTGGCTTACCGTCTGTGTCATGTTCGGTGATTAAAGCCCAGAAGTCACTCAGCGTGCCGCCCTCTAACGACCACTCTACAACACCGACCATGTCGTCGTTGTCAAGATCGATTCGTGAGAAGACCTCTTCCCTTTCAATATCATCGATAGGGGGCAGTGTAACATCAACAGCTTCATCCTGCACCGACCGACGGAGTCTAAAAATAAACACACGTAAAAGAAAGTGTAAATAGTGGAAAAGTCAAAGTAATTTATTGGAAAGTCAACAGAGGCTGACACGGTCGATCAGGGAAGAGGTAGGTATAGGCGCCCAGTGGATTGTACGCTAGCAGCGGAAGATCACAATCATATTCAGTGACAGTGATCCAATTTTATCAGGACCCTTCCTTTTCGAAGCGTTATCATTCTAACAGATTAGCAGCTTGAATTGCAATAATGTCATTGATATGTGTTCAATTTGTTGTTGTTGTTGTTGTTTTTGTAATACAGTTCTTTTATCGATCCATAACTCAAACAAGACATTATTCACTGTCCACATGACTGACATACTCAAACAATCAGAACTAAATCACATTTAAATGAAGATAAATTTCAGCATAACAAAGGAAAATCAGTGAATCTTGCATAGAGATTTGTTGAATTTGTTGCTGAGGAACACTGTCGTTACATTGCATTGTATAATTTATGTATACATATATATATATATATATATATATATATATATATATATATACATTTTATACAATTCATGAAAAAAAAACAATATTATATCAAAGTATTGAGAGGTGTATCCTGAACTTACAGAAAATTTGCCTGTCTCACAGGTATTTCTACGTTCCCATGTTTATTTAATTATCTGGATTTTTTTTTTGATATTGATTTGTTGATATTTAAGTATAGGCTATATATATATATATGTGTGTGTGTGTGTGTGAACACAAACATGTTTATGATGTCGTGATATATCCTGAACTTACCGATTTGGCCCCCTTCTGCCCCTTCCTGGTATTTCTAAACGACCGTCGCGGTATTTGGGGGAGTTCTTCTTCCTCTTCCCACAGGCCTCCGTGGATGCTATCGCCCCGATGACAAGGAGCAGAAGGATGACGTTGCCAAGGTTACAATGCATTTTGTTTTTGTCGATCTCAAAGGTTAGGTACCTGTAGAACAGTAGAACCAACAAAAAATAAGAATGAAAACATGACATTAGAATGATAGAATGAGTGATGACCAGAGAAAGAGAAGTTATTTATTCTTCGTTTTTATTCCTGCCTATAATGAGTTCTATCAAAATGTGAAGACAGCAACTCTATAAGTTGTTTTTATGAACTCAATCTTTCAATGAGGTAAGAAATACCAGTATTCTTTACTTTGCAGTCTTCCTTTTCTTCAGCTTAGAAAGTAATCAAGCGACATTTTCAAAGGACGATTACGTATACCAGTCATGCCAGTACTTGGTTTCAATCCGACACAAACATGGAGTATCCAAACTTTACAGCAGTGCCATTTACGCCTCATACATTAATATTTTGCTGAATTCTTGATTAAAGCTTTTGTGGTATCGGTATTGAAGGCAATGTTCTATTTTTCAAAAACGCATATTTAACTCATGAGAAATCCCTAAGAAGACCGACCTTACGAGCCATATTCACGCTTTGCGCTCGCAAAAATGCAGAAACAAAATTCTTAATAGTCTTTTGCACTGCAGAACAAAGTATGTGTTGTAAATGCGATCTTACCCTCCGCATCCGGGCGTTTTCCTCTATTGCTCCTCGCCTATGGAACTCCCTCCCATCTTTCCTCCGTGAAATTGACAAACTGGATCACTTCAAAGCCTCACTCAAGACTCACATTTTTCACCAGACATTTAATTGCTAACTGTCTTGGAGGAGTCTGCGCCTTTGAATGTTTCTGTGACAGATATATGGCGCCATACAAATGCTGTGGATCATCATCATCATCATCTCTTGTTATAACAATTATATGGCATTCATTTGACACATTACTCTGCCTACTAAGTATCTTTGAAACAGATCAAAGACACCAAATTTGAAAATTGTAAACAATCTTACCTTAATAGTCAGCGTTAAAAGTATGTCTCCTGGCGGTTATATTACACACGTGAAGATGATATTTCAGTCACTATCAGTCAATGCTGTACAAAAGGCCTATGTCTGTCAGCTGGGATTTCTGGTCAATTTATACATTGCCGCAGAGGAAACGCATGCGTGTTCTGATAGAATGACGTATGTATCTATTTGCCTTCCCCATTGTTCTAATTCACCACAGAAAAAAAAAATGGGGGCTTCCCCCCTTCAAAAATCTCGTTGGGGTTATTTCAGACGAGGTTCGGGAATTTTCACTTTGTAGTTATAATGAAAGTTATATCGGAACAGTCTTTCCAACATCAATTTTACAGCAAAGGAGGTAGGATAAATTCATATCACATTAAGATACTCTATTGTGGAAACAATTGAGTGCGAATTGAAAATTGATATCGCACGTGCTTCTTTGATTTTTTTTTCAGTGGTAGCATCGTACTGAGTCTCTTTCCCCCCCCCCCCCAAAAAAAAAGTTTAGCAGTACAACTCTCTTTTTCGGGATAACATCGGTGTATTGGTCAAAAGCCATTAACAGTATGAGGTGAAGTGGTTGAGAGCGCCCTGGAGAAACGAATTAGAAAAAGCCTTGCTATATGGACAGATTCCACAAAACATCAAACTATAGAAAGCTTTGTGAAAACGTGCAACTGAAAATTTAGTTCTTTCCTCTGTAAATTTCCTGCTGTACAAGAGACATCAAAAGGTTCAGCGCATTCAGCTCTCTGCGGCCAATTGTATGTCTAGAACGGGTTGCCAAATTAGAAACACATTTTTCCCTTAAAACTGGCTGTCAGTTTCCTGTACGACAGGATCATTATCTCAGCAATTCTGAGGACTTTCAACGTAAGCCATTTTAATAGCATGTCCCGGGTACACACGTTACTCATCGGTTTTCTTACATCCTCAAGATCTCATGGCAAAATCTCTTTATTTTTTCATTTTTTATTTATTTATTTATTTTTTTGGGGGGAGGGTATCTTATAGATGATAATCACGAACATAAATCTAATTAAATCGATTAACCATTATCCATCATATAATGTGGCGCAAAATTTCGTTGGTCGCTATTACTAAAAAACCTTTAGCTTTGTGAAGTAGAAACAAGGCCATATAACTACCACACCAAATATATCAAAGCAACATTTCTGAACTTTTCGAACGGGGTAATAATCATTCTAATGGTAATAATAATAATGGTAATAATGTCCATAATATTAACTGTAATATTAATGATAACAATCATGAATCACCATACTAATATCGATAATTGCAGCAATAATTCTTCCCTCTTTAAAGATAATAATAATAATAATTTTTCCCTCTTTAAAGATAGCTGGGACGAGGAAACAGCTGGTATTTCACATTTTCATTGCACTGCAACTGGTTATTGAATGTCTTTTTTTTTCTGGATTGTGTTCCCTTCCCTACGCAATGTACACATTTCTAATACTGTCTAAACGGTATCATTGTTATTATATATTAAGTCATATTGTATTGCCAGAACGACAATGGTTCATCCGCTTACAGCATGTGGCTTTTCGGACCCCTAACCTGCACTTGAGAAGAATTTGCTATATAACTGTGTAATTGTACTTTTTTATTTTGTTTTTCTCTTATGTTCCGATCATCGTTGTACTCGTGCTCCCTTCCTCAATCTTAAACTCGTTTTTAACTGGGACCTACGCTCAACAAGCTCGCTTTTAAGTAGGTTCCTTCAATTTTCTTTAGCATTCATTCACAGATTCCAAACTTAACAGATCGACCACTATTATGTTTTATATATTTGCAATATTCTATGTATGTCATGTATTTCATTTAATTTTGTTATATTTGATGTAATTTTTCATCGAGAAATATGAAAATAAATTGAAATTGAATTGAAATGAATAATATTACAGTAATAAGAATGATGTAAATGCAATGATGTAAAACTGCTCTATATTTACTAACATGACCTTTTACTAAGAAATCATTATACTGTTTAAGAGATTGAAAAGAATGAAACAGAAATGATCAAGTGTATTTCAAAGTATATACTTGAACATTATCATAATTATGTTTGCTACATCAAGGCATTATGGCACAATACCTGAATCATTTTGGAAGACAAAGACAAAACTTACGAATGCCAGCGCAATATTGTCGACAGTATATTTTACGAAAACGGAATTCATTTCAGAAATGACTTTATGACAGTATGAATGATGAAATGAAGTTGTCAATAGTGCGACTTGGACATTGCTTACTTTATAGCATCAGATGGGCAATTTCACAGTCCAGGAAATGTAAGTACTTGAAAAAGTATGAGCTCCACAGAACTAAGCTTATATTGAGGGAATCATGAAGCGGGACTTGGATAATCTTCTTGGAGGGGCACATCTCATGATGTATTAATAGCAGATAAAAGTTATCAGAATTATGAATATGATGAAATGGAGTCCTTGATACCAAATCTAGACATTATAACTTTTTTCACCTTTGTTTTGTAGGAGTGATATAATGTCAAAAACAAAAATTAGAAAATTGAATTCAAACTTCATGCCACACATAACACCCTTTTCTGTTCAGATAAAAACTTATGAAGGTATGAAACATTTGACATTGTGGCAGATATTATTTGTATATTATTATAAAGTTGGTCCCATTATATTTTATTCGCGCTTTCAAATCTTGTTCTGATATACAAGTTGCGTTTCTTATATAATGTGTCCATGCCTTTATTTTTATAAAGTATTCTAAAATTCAACTGGCACTATTACAATAGATGTCTCAATTCTTTATGAGTTTTCTCTCATTATGCAGACAACCTCAATGTACTATTTTATTTAGTGTGTTTTATTGGTTGTTTATGTTTATAAGTTTCTTCATTTATACTTTGTGCGTGAGTGTATGTGTCTGTGTACGTACCTCTGTAAATAATATCTTTCGTTCTTCATATCTGTAAGGATGACATTCTTTCTTTCCAACATACGTCTATATAGTGTATAACCAGTGGTCACTAATGCATCATGTATGACCCTATCAACATGATAAAGCAAAACTTGCATGAGATTTGTTTATTTCTACCGAAAATGATATTCTGCTACACTCCCCTCACACACAAACACGAACACACACACACACACACAATGTTCAGAGAAAAGTGTTAATAAGTGGTAATAAGAGGTGATTTTAGTTTAGAAACAAAATGACGGTGCATTACTACATTACATCCCTTTTTGTAAATGAATGCAAGCTCTTCTGGTGACATTCTTTTATAAAGATTGAAACAGATTTTCTTGGTGATTTGGTCTACTTGGAAAACCCTATTAAACCTTACATCGGTTCAACTGTTCGTACTTTTGGAGTTCTGAGCAGAGCATGACAAATCGCTTAATTAAAAAGAAAAAGGTACAACAAACAACCAACCAAAAAAAAAAAATACAACAACAACAACAAATGAACTAATACATAAATAAATTAGTATACAAACTGTCATTCTCAAGTCTTATCGAAGGATTACTTGAAAGATATTTCCAATCAAATATATCACCACACAAACCACCTAGCAAAGAACACACCATCCACTCTTTAGCCAAACATGCACATTTTTTTTCCGAAGATTAAATAAGATTAATTTCTCTATGATATCAAATCCATAGACATAACATCAACAATCTTTCCATTTTTCATCACTTTAATGATCAATTGATCCATATGATCAATTTACATATCTTGAATATAACAGGTTAATGTAGCCATTGACATACTTTGCGCAGTATCCTTCATAACATTTCAACGCCAAAGAATATGAACTTCGTGCAATAATTGTCTCTCTACGTTCATATTCTAAGTTTGCTTTTTTGTCATGACAATGGGAAGATAATCATTTATCTTTGGTCTTGATTCTGAAACAATGATAAATATAAAACACTCATATTTACACACTGAATATATACACTAATTACATCACTTTTAGTATTTACCTCATCCATCGATCACGATGGAACACCCGACATCAAATATCGGACAATATAATTATTAATTGTACACTACGACACCAAATACGCCATCTTGTACACATGCATGCATACATACATGAATGCATACCATATTTTTTCTTAGACGTAGTGTAGATTTCAGATTTAAAATATCTTTAAAAAAATTATTAAGATGTAAAACATTCGAGATTGTCTACTTCATTATGTGCATACGGGACGTGATTATATGCACTCATCCATTGTCATTATGATAATAATTTTGTAAAGTATGATGAACAGACTGAGTAAATTTTACCATTGTATTGAGGCAATTAGATTTCACCTAGCTTTTGATATTCAATATTACTGACCACTCTACATAATCAGTAACATCATCTAATACAGTTAAGGGTTGATGCTCTCCTTGCCTACAATACTTCTATACATCCAGACAATATTCCGAGAACAGAAGCAATTTCAACCGGCGCACAATAGTCTGTCTTTTGAGGCTCAATCTTCAGTAAATTACTAATAGATATTTGGATTCTCTTCGTACATCGATTTTTCCACAAAGTACATGAAAATGACTCCATCACAAAACAGGGTGTATTATTAGAAGATTAAATGAACAGGTATACAAGGCTTTAACACGACTGACCTCACAATATGAAGTTAATAATGCCCATTTGTTCTGAAGTCAGCGTTAGATATTTATGTACATCCATACAATCAAAAGAAATACTATACACATGAAATGTTGGTGCCGAATAATAGTGACTCTCTTCAATGAATCTAGACAAACAATAAATATATAAATAAACTAACTGTACATATTTCATATATTATATTGTTAACTGCATAGTAAAAACCCCAACAGATTCAACTGATATTAGATCGAAAGGCCTCAAATTGTATATAGTAAAATCATAATGTAGCAACCCTCTCCAGAAAAAGAATCAGTCCAAAGGTTTAAGATGCCGATGTCATGATTTTCACTCCTAAGGCGGTTTGCTAAATTCCTTGAGCGAATCAACATTATTCAGTGAATACTCAGAAGTCTCCAAGAAGTAACAGCTTTTCTCCCACATAGCTGTTGTCCCGTGCGCAGTCAGACGGTGAAATCTTCACTCGTAAACCAGTCGCACTGGTACTTCAGCGAACTCCGAAATTGAAATCATCTCGTCACCTGCATGTTTGAAAAACAAGATTCGGAAATACTCAGTTTAATTTGTTGTATACACAAAACGCGAATCAACATAACAAAAACAGGAAGCAGCCATATTTTTCATTTAAACTTATTTTCCCATCTTTTCAATAGAAAAAGAATATGCATTTTATGATCAAATGTGAAAAAATAGTATTGTGAGTGATAACCATCATTAATGCACAATAGAACATCATAGTTATTGGGTGTATGGTGCGCTGTTTCTAATAGAACACTTGTGCTCATGATAATATATGTTTTGCTTTAAAGTGAATAAAAAAAAAGAGTTACAGGTATTTCTTTTAGATAATTGCCCATCTATTTTTTCATTTTAAAAAGACGCCGTATAATTTTTATGCTTAGATTAATGCTACTTGTTTAGAGCTGAAAATCTGCATATTCTGGTAGTCATTATGTATATTGTACTTTTAATCATGTTTTATCATGCAATGCATGATTATTTAGCTTTTGGGCTACTGTTTTGCGTGTTTTTTCTTTTTTTTTTTGTGAATCGTTAATCAATCAATTACAGCGTTAAATTAAGAGAGTAAACATCAATAAGGAAACATTACAATAGTAAAACATTGTAACTAAGGATTATCAAAAACAGCAAAATGCTATGTTCAAGAAAAATGAAAGATAATCGCGTTCGTGGCATGCTTGGAAAATTATCCAGACATTTATTTCGTCAGTAACCCACAATGATGTACATTGACTGGACATTGGTTTATGGCTTACCGTCTGTGTCATGTTCCGTAATTAAAGCCCAGAAGTCACTCAATGTGCCGCCCTCTAACGACCACTCTACAACACCAACCATGTCGTCGTTGTCGAGATCGATTCGTGAGAAGACCTCTTCCCTTTCAATATCATCGACAGGGGGCGATGTGACATCAAGAGCTTCATCTTGCACCGACCGACGGAGTCTGAAAAAAGGTACAAGTAAAAGGATAAATGACAACATCAGGATGGCACTGTTGGATTTATATGATTACATAGGTTGAGTTGAATCGGGGAAGGGGCATTCATAATCATTAATGAAGTTAATATCAATATAATCATGACGCTAACCGGAAGGCAAATGGATTATTTTCAATCATATTAATAGTGTAAACTTATTAATAGTGTAAACTATTTTTATGTATACTTTGAAGTATAATTAAAAGATCAAAATTTAAGTTTTGTTATTATTCACAATCTTGTTCTTCTAATTGCCACAATGACGGTTGAAAAATAATGTAAAATGTATTATTTGTAAAATAATGAACGGAGACATGATATAAATAATTTTCGATCTGCCCGATATAACATATATATAATATATAGAGACGAACAGAACAACAGAGGAACAAAGCATGAGTTGAAGAAATCGTGTTGTGGTCTGAACTTACCGCATTCTGGCCTGCCTCACTGGCACTTCTACATGACCGTCCTTGTACTTGGGGGCGCTCTTAGTCTTTCGATCGCAGGCTTCGGAGCAGGCAATAGCCCCAATGACGAGGAGCAGAAGTGCAATGTTTCCAAGGTTACAATACATTCTGATGATCTGGTAGTGTTCTCGATGGACGTACCTGCATAGGTAAGGAACACGGGGCACATAATTATTATAAAGAAAACATTTTGTCTTTAGGTGTTCTTAGGTATTTCAACCATAACCGTTCAAAATATCAACTGTCTGTTCATTTTCTTAAAATCTAATCTTCACTGATGTAGGAAAATCCAGTATTCTCAGCCTTAATTCTAAACTTTGTTTAACACCTTTTGATTAAGATAATCAAACAAAATGTGTACAAGATTGATTTAAACAAAATGCGGTTGTAACAAACATTTAAAGTTTGTGACACGACCTGTCAATAATGTAATGTAAAACAAGCGGAACTTTTGCCAAACCCGTTGTAGTACAGGCAAAGATGAATTTGATGAAAAGAAAAAGAAATGAGTCTTGGATTATAGGATCGATAAAGCAGGCCATCCGCAAGATGACTAAAGCTAGGAACAACTGACATTTATTGTATAATGAAAATGTACGAATGAATTATTGAAATTGTAAGATTGTTTTCTCGAAACGCAGCAATAACATTTTTACGGTAAAAGCAGCATGAATAAACAAACAATTTAGACATTCTTGCAGAACAACTAAATAATCCTTTTCTTGGTTCTATCCTGCTCTCTATCGATCTCACTTTATGAACATGCGACATGCAACTCTCTTCATCTATGTATAGCAATCATTCCAGAATCATATAAAAAAGATCAAAAAGAAAAAGGCAAATCAAGCAATAGGAAGGTAAAACAAAATCTTACCTCAAAAAGTCAGCCTTGGAAAGTGTTTGAGCTTCGGAGATGATGAGTTGATGCTTGAGTTAGAACTGAATGTGCCGATCAGCTGGAAGCTGCTAACATTTATACACTACCAAAGAGGACACGCATGCGCAGTTTTTGTTTGACGTAGGCTTCTATTTCCCCCACAGTGAAAGGATACGGACTGGGATTTCCCCGAAAGAAAGCCAAACATAAAGAATTACTGCTATGCTCAGCCGGGTTTTTTTTTTCGGTAGTTAAAAATAAAAAGGAGGAAAAGTACAGTTCATGGCAATATCGGTTCCAACATCAACTCTCTCAGTGCAAAAGGAGGAGAATATCATGGTACATGATTAATCTTCATTTTGGATACAAACAAAAGTTTGAAAATTGTCTGACAAGGCTTCTTGGTGAATAGGGACTAATAGAGAGATTCAGAAAAGTAAAAAAGATACCTTGCTACATCTTTCCACGACCTCATTCATGTCTCCGATAACCAGAGTCTCACTTCCCCTTCCCCTAAAGAGAAATACAATAATGAAATAAAAGAAAAACGATGAATAACAAAGTTCTTGCATGTTTCACATGGAACTAGTTTAGTTTTGTTCTTTTCGCATGTTAATGTTATATTATTTACCATTTGCAGATGAAACAAAAACCCAACTTTAGTGCATCAAAAGAGTTCTGAAATGTGAGTTATGCATATAAACAACCCATGCAAATATGTTAATCAGTATGATCCGTGAAGTATTGTTAAAGGGGATGGCTAGTAACTGATCAGTGGGAATCAGTGGGAATGCTGGGGGATGATTGTTCCAATCCTTGTGGGATTAATTTAAGAGTACATTATATAATTATCTGTTGTTGTGTGAAAGTTTTTTGTTTCAGAATGGTCTCATATTCAAGTAATGTGCAGTTTAATGTTTCCAGGTTAGCATGCCTGTACAGTAACGGGGCGATCGTTAACGATTTACTGCACATTACGTGAATATGAGACCATTCTTAAGCAAATACTTTTCACACAACAATAGATACATAATATACTCTGAAATGAATCCCACAAGGGTTGGAACAATCATCCCCCAGCATTCCCATTGATCAGTTACTAGCCATCAACTTTGAATATACAAAATGTGAACGATAGTAATAATAAAATCGTGATACAACTGACCTACACTTATGCATCAATAAATCTCTGCTCTCAACGGTAAACAATACCTTTAAACACATTTGCACACACACACTCACACACACACACACACACACACACACACACACACACACACACACACAGACTGAAACAGATGAATGGTTCGCCAGAGGTGTCCACCTTTGCATGGTCAGCAAACAGTGTCAACTCGGTGGTTCCATGGCATTTCGTCCTGCAACAATTGCTCCCGTGAAATATCTGAGAAATGTTTAGCCAAACATAAATTCTACTTACAAACATAACCGTAATCATAATCCTCACTTCAAGCTAAATCTTAAACCCTGATCAAAATCCTAACCCAGATCCTTAGCGAAAATGAGCAATTGTCGCAGGAGCTAATGTCGTGTTATCCAACTCGGCGCACCATGCTGAGAAATAGGAAAATGAATGAGTAATTAGGTCCTATACTCCTACCAAGTACGTTCACATTTTTATGGCATGAACATCGCATTTTAGAAATCGAGGTTCGATTGAATGCAGGAATGAATGAATGAATGAATGAATGAATGAATGAATGTATGAATGAATGAATGAATGGATGCCTGAATGAGTGAATATGAATGAATGAATGAGTGAATGAATGAATGGATGAATGAATGAATGAATGAATAATGAATGAATGAATTAGTGAGTGAATGTATGAATGAATGAATGAATGAATAAGTGAATGAGTGAGTGAATGAATGAGTGAATTATTTCAGTTTTACGAAATACATTCTTGGATGAAGTGTGCATGTGTTGGCAAACTTAGAGCACAAACGTCATCTCATGCTATAGTGGGCCTGCTTTGTTTGGTAGAATCAGTAAAAATAGAAATCAAGTATAATCTTAGAATTTAGAATCCTGAAAGAAGAGAAATGCGTCCATATCTTGACTCAAGTGTGCAGACTCATATACAGTCCCTTTGCCAAGATATCGGAGTACCACACTACCTCATTTAAAAACAATTAGTATCCATATCATAATCAATTTAGACGGATGTAGACTAGGAAAAGCTTAATGTCGAATGTTCAAAGCCAATTGAAAAGGTAATGTAAGCTGGTAATGTAAACTGGCGCAATGCCATTATTAAAAGGGGACAAACTTTAGATTGCGTACTAGTCTAGGAAACGGATGTTCGGAAAGTGAACCTGTTTAATAAGTCCTAACCTTTTCACTGTTAACGAGTTTTCGAGAGGAGGCAAATAAAATCATAAAGTAGGGGTAAATGTCGCACCTTCGGAGTGCGTTGCTTGTTGAAAGAATGAAATGACTCCGTGTTCAAGTTGAATTTTATCAGAGAAGCTGAATAATATATGTAAAAGATGAATAACGTAAAAATAATTCA